>JAOUWY010000052.1:6640673-6650676 GCA_025728095.1 Prietella phreatophila | reverse complement strand
CCAGTCCCCTGGGATAGGCTCCAGGTTCCCTGCACCCCTGTGTAGGATATGCGGTACAGAACAAGGATCGATAGATGGATGATTAGCACATTTAATCTATACTACTATTCAGCTAGCTAAGTAAATCAATAGATTGTTAATGTGTCTTTGGAGAACAATTATCAGCAACTAAACCATCATAACTGCAACGACTGCTTATAAAATTCTAACATATAATTTTAATAAAGAGCCACGTCTACACAAATAAGGCTAATTAAACAGTGAGATGGCTACTAAGGGGATTGTTTGTATTGTTTGACTATTTGTTAGAGTATTTTTCTGTGCTAGGGGCACTGGCTTTTAGAACAAACGTCTACCTCTTTCTGTTCTCTTGTAAAAAACAAAAACAAAAAACAAAACAAAACCCCCCAAAAAACATATATAGTTATTTTGCATTCGAGTCTTGTCGACTTTCAATTGCTTTTATAGGGATATTCAGAAAATGTACTAGGTAGTGTGATAGCACTTGTGTGATAACCTCTTGACTTAAGTTTGTTTGAAGTTATGTTGTTATTTAATGTTGTCCTCACCCAAAAGCTGCTTAAAACTCTTAACTGTCCAAAGACCCTTTATGACTCTGGGGTTCCAATGCTTTAATATATTTAGTAATGATAATATAGGCAAGTTGTTGTGATATCTGTATGTCATTATATGGCATATAAGTGTTACTATGGTATATTTTGGCATAAAAATCAGTTATTTCTACTTGATGAAGTAATGAAAAACGTACAACTGCTGCAATAAATTGAAATGAATGAGACACAAGACACACTTCCACAAAGTCTGAAGCTCTGTTTGGAAAGTTAGAACAATTAGCAAAGCGCTATTATGCTCCTCAAACCATAATCAGCCTTGTCACTGTACTGTTGTGAGTCCGATAACATTTGTAATAAATTACTATGTATATACGATATACTATTTATGTACTATTTATATACTATTACTTCAGTAATAAAGCCAAGCTGCTGTCCCCATTTCTTAATATGATCTCATTAGGTTGTGTGTGTGTGTGTGTGTGTGTGTGTGTGTGTGTGTGTGTGTGTGTGTGTGTGCACGCTTATGCAAATTGCAGGTTGTTTCACGACGTTTTTCGTTGCCTCCACTTCTCACTGTGGGCTCATGGCAATTTTTTTTCCTTCTAGGGAGATACTCCAAACTTGATGAACAACTTCTAGGCTTTGTGTATTGTCTACCCATCTCAGTAAACATTTATTCTTTACTAGGTGTGTGTGTGTGTGTGTGTGTGTTTCTGGTGAACTGTGTTGCTGTCTATATCAGATTTCAATTTTGAGCATGCATTTCGAAATATTTCAATATTTAAATCATATAGACATATTGTCCTGCACCAAAAACAGTGTCTATTGGAGGGTTTAGTGCCTTGCTCAACGGCCCAACAATAATTGCTTTGGGATCTAAACACATAACCATCTGGTCACTACTATGGACTGTTCTTAAAATTGAGCCCTCCTTGTTAAAGCAGAACATGATATATAGTTCATAGGTTTCATCCAATTCAGAATAGTACATTCTGGAAACATGGCTGAATTTCCTGGTTACACAATTGCACTTTTTGACTACATCGCACAAGGGAGCAATCATTAGAAGGGAATTATTTATAATTGCACTATTTGTTGTCACTCAGATGAGGATGGGTTGCTCATTAGGGATAAATATTTACATTTAAAATGTATATCCTGAATTTATGTATTTCTTTAAAGCTGCTTTGCAACAATGTCCATTGTTAAAGTGCTATACAAATAAACCTGAGTTGAATTGAATTGAATGCCTCCTACAGCACACACCTGAGCTTATTATTCCCAACTCAGCTCAACCCGCACAATAGTGTGTGTGTGTGTGTGTGTGTGTGTGTGTCAGTTGTTAGGTCCAGCTGTAGAGGAAACTGCAGTTTTCAGATCATCAGCCCTGTTAATGAGAATCTGTAGCGTCACTCTTTGCTCTCACATGCAGCTGGACAAGAGAAAAACACTCGCACACAGGAATAACAAACACATGGAGCATCAGACAATAGACCTGAATTTTAAAAAAAAAATTTCTCCTGGAGTAATGTAAATGCAGGGATGCTCAGTTTTACTGGCTTCACTGAAATTCAAAAGGATTTTAAGACTTTGACCCTCTACTTTCCCTGTATAGCTGCTATATGTACTGTATGTGTGTGCACACAGATCTACTTTATAGTCCACAAGACACAATAATAACTGAATTTACAGAAACAAACCAGTACCGAAGTTTACACACGCTCGATTCTTAATACTGTGTGTTGTTACCTGGATGATCAACGACATGATGTGTTTATGTTTTGTGAGAGTTGTTCATGAGTCCCTTGTTTGTCCTGAGCAGTTAAACTTCAGAAAAATCCTCCATGTCCTGCACTAAATAAAAAACAATGTGGGATTTTTATGATCTCTTTTCTTTAAAAAAAATAATTATTAACATGTGGCAGATTCTGCAAGGGGTATGTAAATTTATGAGCACAACTGTATGTAAAATTTATACTTGGTTTTATTTATTATATTTGAAATGTACATGATTTATTTTTTTTTTTGTGAGAGAGGGTTTCACTTAGCGAATAAACCTGTGATTTTGTGTGTTGCATTTTAACATGTTTACATGCTGTTTTTTAGTTTATATATTTATTTGTATTAAATGGGATTAAGCTCTGTGTATGCGTGTGTGCGTGTGTGTGTGTGTGTGTGTGGGTGTGTGTGGGTGCATGCTGCATGAGAGTTGTACTGTGTATATTCCTCTACAGTCGAGTGGACGGTAGCGGAAGGAAGTTTGATTTCCCTGTCTTTCTGAGGATGTCGCCTGCAGGAACAGGATGTTGGTATACTCTTTACAAGATGGAGATATGATAGTAGACTTCTAGATCTTTCCTTACTTTACACTGACAGGATACACAGCAGGATGTTTGTGTGCATGTTTATGTGTATTTGAAAGAGTGTTCTGCAGAAGTAATCTGTCATTGTGAAACAACATAAAACAACAACCTGTCAGTGAACTTTCAACAACAGCTATGATGTGCGTGTACTTTCCATTAATGAGTGTGCTTCTGCTTCTGTTCATATTTATCACAACGGTAAGAAATAAATATTTTTTCAATGACTAAAACCAAAATTCTTAATATGTTCTGGGTTCTGTTTATCATATTATATAAAGCCTATCAGAACTTGACTTTTATTCTCACTGCCAACAACCTGAGAAAATATGCCCCAATTATTCTATATTACATCCACTGACTTTAAAAAACTGGTGTCCCTAGCATTTTATGTTCACAACTTGTGTCCACGCCTTGACAAACAGCTTCATTTGTACTTCATTTGACTTTCTCAGATGTGTGGAACATCAGCATTTTGGAAAACATTCCTGACTTCTTGCAAATATGATGTCCTTCTTTCCCCACAGTGCCTCTACGAAAACATCTAATTTATTAGAAAAACATCTAATTTATTAGAAAAAGATAAAGGGGAGCTGCGTTCAGGCTAACAAAAATAACGCCACTGATCACAAGGATATGAGAGAATGGCAAGGAGATGTGTATTGGGTGTGAGAGTGTTTGAGAGAGAGTGAGAGTGTGTGTGTGTGTGTGTGTGTGTGAGAGAGAGAGAGAGAGAGTGAGAGAGAGTATGTGAGAAAGAGAGTGTGAGAGTGAGAGTGTGTGTGTGTTTGAGAGAGGGGGGGGTTGCTTTTGTTAGTTTTTTTTTGTTATAAAACATAATTCTGAAAATTATAACATACGCACAATGGCCTTACTGGAGATTACACCCGGTAATCTGTGAAACATTTCCACATGTTTTTAACAGATGTTAGAAGAAGATAAAATGCTAAATTAAGACAGGCGTCTTAGTTGGCATGCGTGTCATTTAGATTGAATTGAAGTAGCTATGCAGACATATGTTTGTGTTGTCATATATGATATAGTATATGAGAGAAATCCTGCTGAAACAGAGGACCGTGGTGAATCCAGACATCACAGGGACACAGTGAAATAGCAAGTAAGGGTGTCTGTAAACAACCTATGAAACAAAACAAAAAAATAAACATAAGATTGGGATGGTGAAGGTGATGGTGGTGGGAGTGGCTGTCAGGTCTGTGTCAAATCAAGCCCAGTCAAGTTGAATTCATGCCCGAATTCAGCCATATGGAGTTCCATCTCCTGTGAGTAGAAGGAGCATTGAGGACAAGAGAGGATCAGTGTTTATGAAATGGACAAATGTTTGTGAATAAAAGAAGTACAATCGCTATCTGTTTAATCTGTTGCTCACAATAAAAATACTTTCCAGCTCTCATAGAATCCAGTGCTGCAGGAATGTTTGTGTGTCACAATCCTCAGTAAGTGTACCTGCCCTGCATGGATCTCCTCTTAGGGAGGTCATGGTAACCATGTACACCGTTCCACTCCAAATGCACATTGGAAATATAAACAATGAAAATCTAATTCATAATCACAAACAGCACATAGACTGGCATCATTCTGGGCTCACCCTGGGCTCACAACTAGACTCAACAACAACAACAAGATCTCCTGCAAGGAATGTACGCATGTTTAATGGAGTCTGCATTTCTTTAACTCTTTCTCACTGTGCCTCTTTCCCTTGTAACACAACTCAGATTAAAAGCGCAGAAGTACAGAATAAGGTCGAAATTCCTGCACCTTATTTCAACCTAGCTGAGGTATTTAGCAAAAACAAAAAGCCTCTGAACATGTCTCCTAACTGACCCTGGGATTGGGCCATTGAGCCTATGGAGCTGCTAGTTGGGGATAAGCAACAGCTGTCTGGGACATTTCCCCACCACACCACCAAAGGGCACACACCTCCAAATACTAAGAACACATCCTTTGTTGTCACTCACTCTCTATTCATGAACAATTTTAAGCAATGGTCAAATACTCACAATGCAAAGTGTAAGTTCTGAGCATTATTCCTGCATTTGTGCAATTGTGTATGACCTTCCCATGCTTCTGTGATTATTTTTTTGGATTTGTAACCTGTTTCTGTAAATGCTATGATTATCATGTCTTACCTTTGGCTTATATTGTTAATACTCTTTTGATTTGCGCCTTGGCTTTGGAAAGTATTGAGATTCTGTGTACGTCTCTAGCTTATTTATTCATTCTGAGCAGCAATGGCTCATGACCATAGATTTTGGTGGAGCAGGCCGAGATTAATAACTACATAACCTTAATCAAAATTAAGTCAAGAGGCTATACCACTTGACTCATGCTATAAGCTACTAGTACATTTTTAGAGTGGCTCAATGGTTAAGGCTCTGGGTTCAAGCCCGAGTACCTGCAAGCTGCCATTGTTGAGCAAGACCCTTAACCCTCTCTGCCCAAGGAACACCATATCATGGTTGACCCTGCACTCTGACCCCAACTTCCAAACAAGCTGGGATATGTGAAGAAAAGAATTTCAGTGTGCTGTAACAAAGCCTTTATGTGACAAATAAAGGCTTCTTCTTCTTCTTCTTCTAATATGGTGTTCAGAGTCTAAAACATACAGTAATCTAGAATATATACGTTTAGACTTACCTTCAACTGTTTTTGAGAGCATTTGGGCATTGGAAAATATAGATGTTTCTCCTTTTTCTCAGCCTTTGAGTAGGAAAGATGTTCAGACTTGGTGGCAAAAGGTGACATCAGCTAATTATGTATAGGACCAGACTGTATTATTCTAGTAAAATGAATGGCTACATGATGAAATTATCAGGCTCCTGGTTGCTTTCCAATTCCTGATACTCAATGAATGGATTTGATTTGAATGGCCAAAATATCTGTATTGTACTGGAATTATGATATGAATAAATATAGGATTGATGGGCTTTAGTAAGTCTGCATGAATCGCATAAGAGTAATACACTTCTTATATATTTGATTTCAGTTTGTGATTGTCAGTTTTTAAGAGGCAACACCCTGTGCCATCAAAGTGTCTAGACTGCTGACTGTTAGTTCTCCCATGTTTGTTAGATTGTGACGTGATTACGTTTCTAAATATTCGAATAAATTCAGATTGTGACCTGCATGGTTTTCTGAGGTCTGTGTAGCTGATTGACTGATGAAGAAGGCTGCAATCATAAACATACAATAATAAACATATCATAATTTCCAACTTTTACCTAGCAGGTCTCCATGAAGAGAAATTTTGCTCGCATTCCTGTGATACGACTGATGATCTATTGTTGTCTTGGCTCCAGATTTAGAGATGATGGGCAAAAGGCAGGAAAGGTGGAGAAAAGTGAGGACATGATGTATGAAGAATCAAATAACTGTACAGAACAATCATTTACTATCTTCACCAATCCTATAGTAAACAAGTATAAAAGAGTCTTATGTTTGTGGTATATTTCCATGGTAGGCCTGTATATATATTGGTTTTCCTGCTATGTAAATAAGACATAAATTATAATACCATGTTTTAAGAGTATTAAATTGCATGCATTCAGAGAACAGTTCTTTTGTGTGTGTGTTCTTTCTGGCAGATGCTTACATTGCTATTTGCATTGGCTCATAAGATAAACTGACTATTTATTAAAATGTTTTCAGGGTTTTTTGTGCAGGTAAACTGTGCTGTTATGGAAATATGCATGGGTGTAGAGTTTGGATCTAACAGGCACAAATTCATACATGCAGTGTGTATAATTACATACAAACATAAAATAACAGTTTTGTATTATTGATTTTAGCTGTGATTGAATTAGTTTTCAAAAACATTTTTATTCATGTTGATAAGTAAAATATCCACACATTATAGTTTTAGTAGTGGTGGAGACACATCATGTAGATATGTACAGTACACACAGCTATACATATACACATATACACACACACTGTGTAAAGCTAGATCTCACCATAAAAGTGTTTCATTTTTCATGCTTACAAAACTCTCAACACATTTTTTTCACACCCCCATACATATTGCTGTGAAAAACTATTTGGCCCATCCTGATTCCGTCTGTTTTTGTGAATATCTCATAATAAATAGTTTTAGATCTTCAAATGATATATAACAAAAAACAAAGGCAACCTGAATAAACACACAATAGTTTTTTTTGTTTATTTTTTTATTGAAGCAAAACATTTTATCCAACACCTATCACCATTGTGAAAAACTAATCAAGACAGGGCTTTGACTTGACCACTTTAATTTAGCTTTTTTTGAGTCATTCAGAGGTAGACGTGCTCCTATACTTTGTATCATTGTCTTGCTGCATAATCCAGTTATGCTTGAGTTTCAATTTGCAGACTGAAGACCGGACATTCTCCTTTAGGATTTTCTGGTATGGAGTAGAATTCATGTTTCCCTCAATTATTGCAAGCTGTCCAGGTCCTGAAGCAGCAAAGCATAACAACACTATCACACTTCCACCCCAACGCTTCACTACAGGTATGATGGTCTTAATGTGGAATTTGATGTTTGGTTTACGCCAGATGTAATAGTTCCACTTTTGACTCATCAGTCCACAGAACATTCTCCCAAAAGGTTTGAGGATCATCAAGGTGTGTTTTGGCAAAATTCAGAGGAGCTTTAATGTTCTGGTGGTTTTCAAGGCCTGTAGGTCCTTTAATGTTGTCCTTGGTTCATTTGTGACTTGCTGGATGAGTCCTTCCTGTGCTTTTGGAGGAATTTTGGAAGGTCACCCACTTCTGGGAAGGTTCACAACTGTACTGAGTTTTTACATTTGGAGATAATATCTCTCACTCTGGTTCTTTGGAGTCCCAGAGAGTTTGAAATAGCTTTGTAACCCTTCCCAGACTGATGTATTTCAATCACCTTCTTCCTCATCAGATCTGGAATTTCTTTCAACTTTGGCATAGTGTGTTACTGGGTAAGACATTTTAATATTCATGCTGTTGAAAAAGTTCTATTTACGTGTTGATTTGGTTGAACAGGGTTTGCAGTGATCAGGCCTGGTTGTGTCTAGTCCAGCTGAACCCCATTATTAATGCAGTTTCATAGATTTGGGGAATTAGTAACTACGGGGGCAACAGGTCCAGTTGATACTGGATAACCTTTTTGCTTCAGTAAATAACATTATCATTTAGAAACAGCATTATGTGTTTACTCAGGTTGCCTTTGATCTTAGATTTTGTTTTAAATTCTGAAACAATTTATCATGAGATATACACAAAAACAGATAGAAATACTTTTTCACAGAACTGCACCCAACACCCTAATGACCCTCTTTCATTATTTATTGCCTCTTCACACTTCATAAATGAATTATTCACCATTCAAACAAAAGCTTGAATGGCTTCTAATAAGGTCAGCATCAGAAGCTCAACATAATAGACATGAGTTTGGCCAGGGTGCATTCCAATCCTCAGAATGATCGTCTGTCCATTTCATTAAAGATGCATTGGCAGTTGCAAAGGCTCACAATGGACTGTGTTTTGAGTTCAGTTTTATTGTCATTCTTGGTTTACATCACTGGTGAGCCCAGTGTTTGAAAGGTCCCTGCTTATACATTTATACGATGAGTGCAGAGCTGAATTACTTTGCATTATCTTGACATATTGACACACAATGTTCAATTCAAATCAGTTCAATTTTATTTGTATAGCGCTTTTAAAAAATGGACATTGTCTCAAAGCAGCTTTACTGAAACATATAAACACAGGATAAAGATTTTAAGTTTGTGAATTAATCTCTATTGACCAAGCCGGTGGCAATGTTGGTGAGGAAAAACTCCCTAAGATGATATGAGGAAGAAACCTTGAGAATAACCAGACTCAGATGGGAACCCGTCCTCATCTGGGTAACAACGGATAGTGTGTATGTTAAAGAAAGTTCATTATTGTTTTACATTTAGTCTGTGTTGAACTAGTCCTCTGTTCACCAAAGGAGACCTGAGTTCAAAACTGCATGTGGTAATTTCAGTCCTAATGCCATAGCAGCAACCTCAGCGAGAATGTCCATGTGGTATTGAGGTCTAAAACCATTTCCATGGTACTTCAAACAGTACCATCCTCAGCAATCTCCAGGCTGTTGCCTCCAGTTGATGAGAGCTCCATCCAGAGGTAGGGCATTAGTATGGATCAGGCAGTTCCTGGAGAGCAGAAAAGGTCAGGATCACTGGCATGTCCATAAAATCATGTGTAGCTCCACAGAAGGAGAGAGGGAGATATATTCTGCCCATCCTCTGACATCTATCAGCTTACATAGTGAGCACAATCCTACATGTCATGAAAGCTACTGAACATATTTATGGCTGTAAGATAATTGTATCCAAAAATTCATTTATTCGGTTAATTTTTTTTCTTTAATTCATGGAATATTATATTCACAGTTTTGCTTACAGAATTAACGGGTTTGTTGTCAATCCAGAGCCTAAATGAATAAAAGAACAAACTTAGATTTATGTGCACAAAATGAAATGACATGTTTTGTTGACAAAAGCACAGAAAATTAGCTGTGTGCCATTTTGTGGTTTGTCAATGAAGTAGTACAAATTTATGGCACAGAATCATGTTGTGCATGAAAATGGCACCCAGTATAAGATTTTAGTAAAAAATGAAGTCATCTTATTTGAGCCGTAACATCTTATTTTCTTTACTATCCTGTAGGTTAAAAATGTCTGTGACTTTAAACCCCTACTGCCAAATCAGTGATGGTGAGTTTTTTGATGATGGGACTTGTATTATAAAATAGAGCTGTAGAGACAACAGACCAGTCACAGCTGAGGCACACTGTGTGGATAATTTTGCCATTTACTGCCAGAGGCAGATTACATTCTACTATATTGGGCTTATCTTTCAGTTTGCTATCTCCATTTGACACACATGCCCTATGGAGAAGATAATCTTGGTGATGAACAATACCTAGACACATTAGTGAAATTATGAAAATGAACTTGCTCTGAGATCCACAGAGATACATAATAAAAGAAAGAAAATCCATTCATGTTCTGAATGCATCAACTAATTAGAAAGAAATGAAGCCCGAAT
>JAOUWY010000052.1:6621649-6632445 GCA_025728095.1 Prietella phreatophila | reverse complement strand
TCTCTCTCTCTCTCTCTCTCTCTCTCTCTCTCTCTCTCTCTCTCTCTCTTTCACACACACACACACACACACACACATTTAAACCTACCAAGACAATGAAGACGTTAAACAGAATTAAGCACACATTTTACCCACGTTGTTTAATTTTTCTTGATTTTCTGTGTGATCACATATTATTCACATGATGTCAAATGTTTTTCTATGAATTCACACATGCACTTTTACATTAAAATAAATGTAATTTTATTTTTAAAAAAATATTTTTTTATGTAATCACATTTTATTCACGTAATCACGTGGAAAAACTAATGATAAAACTTTTTGCATTGCTAGTATGTGGTTTTTACTGTAAAGGGGTGTTTAGAACAGAAACAAGTGATTACTGAGCAAAACTGAGCAACAATCGTACAATAGGCTCACATTGCGGTGTAAAAATTGCTGGACAGAAAGGCACATCACTCTCAATAAATGATTGTGTTTATTTAGAGAATCATGGAGTTTGATGCAAATGCTACACTGAGTCCAGGCATCTGATGCAGGATTCAGTCTGACTCAAAGGTGAATAGAGGAAGAGGCTATCATAAGACACAGAGCAGTGATGACGGTTCACCGTTAGTGCTTCAATATGTCTAGAAGCATACAATCCTTACTGGTATTCCTAAACACAACCACATGACTGACAGCTCCATTGTTCATGGGATGCTCCTTTCTTCACTTTCTTCATCATCATTGAAGAAGTTATTTCAGCCTGGTGTTTGATGTGCACGGTGAAGATATCTGGCAGGAAAGCACATTGTAACCAGAGAGCTGTAATATTAGTGAAAATGCTTTGATCAGTGAATTAATATCAGACTTAAATGATTTGCCCCTTGACTCTATGACCATTTGCTAAGGTTTTATGTTCATTCATGTTTATGTCTGATTCTCTAACCTTATCTTAAATGTTGTATTTCTTATTCCTTGTGTCTCAGCATGCGGGAGGGGAGGGGGTCTCTGCCCAAGAACAAACAAGATCAGAGGTATCCTTCCTTCTTCTCTCCTGTCTATATACACAAGTTCTTTCCCATCTGTGGATTTGAAAAGTCTTTCTGTAGTTACACTTTCATTATTGAGAAATTCAATTCAATTCAATTTTATTTGTATAGCGGGTTAATTTTTTATTTATTTATTTATTTTTTCAATTTTAACAATGGGCATTGTCTCAAAGCAGCTTTACAGAAACATATAAATGCAGGACACAGTTTTTAAGTTTGTGAATTTATCTCTATTGAGCGAGCCAGTGGCAACGGTGGAGGGGAAATTCCCCCTAAGATGATATGAGGAAGAAACCTTGAGAGGAACCAGACTCAGAAGTGAACCCATCCCCATCTGGGTAACAACAGATAGTGTGAAAGTAAAAGAAAGTTCAAGAATCTGATATGTAATACTCCACGTATGCAAAACTAACATCAGACATCTGAGGATCAGTCTAGTTTCCTGACTCAACGTTTCCAAATTTGTATCAGCCATTTTAGGGTTTAAATAGAGATGTTTACCACTTTACTGATCATTCATGGAAAGCATGTTGTGAACCTTATTTTAGTGAAAGAAATACCAGCCCTTATTAGACATTCTTGTGTTTAAAAAGAAAAAATACAGATATTGATTGTGTACATGGCATACTGTATCTCTTTTTGTTTTTGAGGCTTGTGTCTGTAGTTTCTCAGCAATTATTTCATAAGACTTTACAGATGTCTAATAGTGGTGTTGTAATTTTGAATGTAAGCAGATGAGTAAATGTACTATTTAGTTTTAGTTATTCATTCTGTTGATTTCCTAAGTTGTTATATATAAGGGATTGGCAAACACTTGACATTTGTGTTCAAATAAACTAAGTAAAATGCATTTGTATTAAATAAGGAAAGAGAGTTCAAAGTAAAACTTACGCCAAAGGAACCTGTTGCTGAAATATATTTCTGTTCATAAAGGTGTCTATAATTATTCCGGAGGCTCTCTATAATTATATTATATTAAATTATATATTTAATATAGATCATATTAAATTAATAGACATTGTTTTCTGGTCTTGACCACACCTACACACTTAATTTGGACACTATTTTCATTTATTTTATTTGGGACCCAAGGATGGAGTCTGTAAATATGGCCCATGTGTTATGATATTGTATTGCACAGTATTGTTTCTGGCCAAAGGACTTGTGGGGTTAGGACTTGTGCGACAAACTGATAGTCAGCACAGTAATGGTAAACAAATGGAAAAGAACTGTTACATAAGCGCAGCAGTTAATACACATTATGCAAAAGCAGAAAAGTGTGCTGTGTCCTTGTGAACATACGCCCTCGCCCCAACCAAATGGGCATGAACTCATCCACCTTGTATTTCTTAATCTCTTCGCTCCATCTTGCTTCACTGCTGGTTCTCCTTTCCTTCCAACTTCTACCATCTCTCTACTGTTCTGTACACAACGTGCAGGTCAAACTGTCAGCAAAGCCGCAGAAACCACAGGAAAGCAACACACTCATTAAACGAGATCTCTCTCCCTCTCTCTCTTTCTCTCTCTCTTTCTCCATGAGACAAATATGCAGTCATGTGCACTCAAACTTACACACACACACACACACACACACACACACACACACACACACACACACACACACACGCATCGATAAATTAACATAAAGGCTGTTTTAAAGAGGTCATTTGCTGTAGGATATCACATGCAGCCAGTCATACTTCTCGATGTGCAGAGTTCACAGGAAAGCACACATTAACATTTGTTCATAGGCACATTGGTCAGACTGCATGAGTAAAACAAATAAAGCTATTGTGCAGAGCAGAATCAAATGACTTCTCTTTACTGCTGCCAATTTTAATCCATAAAATTAGAAAAAGATGAAAAAAGTTGAACTGACATAGAGTTTCAGAAAGTGAAGTTTCTTGAATAGTATGAACTAGTATATTTTTATATAGGTGTAAACATAAATTACTGGAATCATTATGGTGCCTGGCTACTTCGGTTAGGAGTAAACTGATGTTTTATTATTTTTTTTACCAGTTGTGTTCAGATGCAATTTTGCGACTGTGGCCAGATACACAGGCCTGTGCAAACAGTATGCGCTAGTTTGCCGACCCCCCCCGAACCAATATTGTGCTTAAGATACTGCCTTCTTTGAATGATCATGTTTTAAGATAACCAGAAACTCTGCTGAACTTGTGTTAATTCCAATGTGTTTGCAAAGTGTCTCATTGTATGAAGATAAATTATGGTTATATTAACAATAAAGGCTAATAAAATATTTTGACCAGAGGGTAAATGATTTTTTCCGCCTGTTTTAGTTGTGCCCGTGTTTTAAGAATTTTCAGTTTTTCCATAAATGTTTATTTTTTAAACATTCTAATTGTATTATGACAGCTGTATATGGTGTTTTACTATCAGAAAGGCTTTAATTGTGCTGTCTGCTTTATCACTGTACCAGAGATACAAGTGATACAACAGATACCAGAGATCTCTGTGCCCTAACCCCCACCACCTCTTTCCCATGCCCTGTTCACCAGCAGTTAAACACAGAGTCAGGATACTCTATAAACAGAAACCCAACAGTGTATGGTTGATTAATCCTAAAACAGACTTGCAGCTATAAAATAATTCATTTGATAATACTGATTGAAAAAGACCATTTCCATTCTGCTGGTGGGATGGAATGCCAGCAAGAAAGGGTGAAACAGTGCTGATCCTGGAACAGCTTGTATATCTGGATATTTTGTTTATGATTTGTTGTTCACTTCGAGTAGCTTGATAAGATGGCTGCTTGTATTCTACCTCTCAGCTCTACAAATAATATTGGAAATCTTTTATAGAAGTTGACCTTTTGCTTTGTTCCAGTACAGCTCCGTTTTTTATTTGTTCCACTCATCTTTGATGACTTAATGCACATCCAAGTTAAACTTAAGGGCCTTTCTCAACATCCTGGTGTGAAACCCCCAAACTAACAAACAATTAAAAGACCTAGAGGACATTCGCAGGTTTGACACAAGTGTTTTTTATCTTTCAAAACATGACACGCTGGTAAACTTTCTGTCTCTCAACTGATTTTTGAATTCAAACAGACTCAGGTGCTGCTTACTCACTGTGTGCTTTTGGTAGGTTTCAATAGTGGGAAATCCTTCTTCTCTTATCAGATAGACGAGCAAACAATGATCTCAGACTGTGGAGGAGAGCCATAAGCGCCGGATACAGTGCAGCAGAGATGGGATTTCTTAACTCGACGTTTCATCTGTGTGAAACAACCTTTTTCAGAACACAGCATCAAGTTCTACATAAACATTGGAAGGCAGGATCTTGCCATTTTGCCAATGTCAACACTTGTAACAACAGCGTTTCATACATGCATTAATTCTTTTTCATTTCTGTGACTAGGTGGAAGCAGATGTCCAGCCCTGGGTTTGGGCCAGCCCCCTGTTCAACAGATAGGATTTACAGTTGGGAATAATCAAAATTCAGCTTTTAAACACAAAGCTAATATAGTACAACTGTTCAAAACAAGATCACAAATGGCTGGCCACATCCCAAAAAATTGTGCACACTGGTAATTCAATTTGAGAAGACATCCTAAAGGAATGCGGCCATAAGGTGGAGAACACTCTCTGGGTTAGGGGTTTAACATAAAACAAGATGTTAGAACTTCAGAATTAAAAACATACATGGGCAGTGAACCATGTTTAAAAGTTTTATTTGTGGTTATGTTTCAGTTGTAAGAAAAAAAATCCAGTTGTTAAATGTAAGGTCAGGGTTGTGGTAGATCCAGACACCATTCCAGGAACAACGTATATTATATGTTGCATGTTTATATGAAACAATCTGTGTTTGTTTGAACAAACTTGTTTTCATATTTTTCCCATTATTATAACTGGCCAAAGATATTAAGTTCTTGTTAACTTTATGTTAATACAAAGACTACAAAAGCCGACACTGAACAAAATCATTTATGTTTCAATGGTTTATTTACAGTGTATACTAATGAGACATGACAGACACAAATGACAGATCATACACAATAAAACAAAACAACAACAAAAAAATCCCCTTAAAATAAATATACAATGATGACGTACATGCACAGAAGAAACCTTCTAGTCAAGGGACAAAAAATAAAATAAAATAAAATAAAATTTAAAAAATCACCAATATTTTGTCCAAAAACAGACCTACTGAGATAATCCATGCATTACCATATATTTATTCCCACATGATGACGTTTAAATGTGATTAGATGAATGGTATTCTGTATACTGGGTGTACCAAATGTGAATGAAGTTGCACATCTGCTACAGGCAATTAAGCCACCTGTTATTTACATGTAAGGACCTTAATGCATACACACAGTCAATGAGTGGAACTAGTTGAATAACATTTATGCAATGGATATGCAAAGTACATATTAAATAGTATGAAAACCACACACACACACACACACACACACACACACAAAGAGTTGCACTTAAACATTTACAGCATTAGCATGAACGTACCACATTGCCCTAAAAATAGTGCCATTACATCATTTACACATATTACAATAGAGCAAGCAAAAGCACAGGAATGGTATCATGTCCACAAACTGACAGCCAGAAGCCAGTTTATGGTATACAGTGTATTTGACAAGCTGTGTAAAGGATAGCTCATCAGTGCTCTGGTGCATTACCAGCAAAATCACCTGCATTATGCTACAATAAACACACACACACACACACACACACACACACACACAGATGCAGACAGATTCCCCACAGAACAATGTCGCAGTGTGGGAAGAGGGTGAGAGGGAAGCGGTGGAGGTGGGATAAAGAGTGGCTGGGATCTCCCCAGCTCAAGTGCCCTGGATGTGACACTTCCGCTGGAGGAAGCAGCTGGACACAAAGAACAGAAAGAGAGCTACTGACGGGTGTCTGACTACTGATGTTACAAGGTCTACCTGGCACGATCTGAATCACTCAGTCTGTTGCTCATAGTCTTGGGATTCTGATAAACTCTCCATATCTAATGCAGGGCTACTCTTTTTCCAATTGGTAGGTCAACAAATAATGAGAACAATTTCATTGGCTCTCCCTCAGAGCAGCTACCCTTCCACTGGCGGATCCACTGAGATGTCACCCATTGGCTGTTCATACGGAGAGGGTGCACCCACTGGCACCCATGTCTGAAATGCAGCTTTCTATTGGCTCTTTCCTCAAAAGCTTTCTTTCACATTTATTTTCCCTCAAGTTTCTTATTGGCAAAAGAGCATAATTCTAATGTGAGGGTTAACCATGAGGCACGACAGTTGGTGTTGTATGGAAAGTGTTGGTGTTTTCTGATGCATCTTCTTAACCTAAGTCTAATGTCCTAAGCTTGAGTGAATATTCTCTGTAACACTTATTGTTCATATACTGTATGTAATGACAAAAAAAGGTGACTTCTTTATAAACATGTGAGCAGAAACGATGATATACAGTACAATATCTTTTTATGAACAAGCTTAAGTAAATATGTACATATCTACAAAAACATATTACTCTGCCTCCATATCAACATCTTAAAATGTTTAAAGTGGAGTCTTATGAGATATCTCTCTGTTCCTCACAAAATATGCAATGTTTTGAATGCTACGGATCTCTTCAACTAATTCAAAATCTAGGCAGCAGCACCTAAACTACAGGTATGGGAGTCTTGAGAGATTCACTGATGAAAAACAACAGTCTCTGTTTTTCTACAACAGTAGAAGCAGATGAGTAGAAGTAGAAGGTGAATTGAGCTTTTAAAAACAAGTCTTTTGTTTTTAACCAGCTTTGCCGGTTTTACCTCTACTGCAGTATCTTGTATTTGGGAAGCCTGAAGGACTCTGTCAAATTTGGTTTTCAAAGTTTCACACAGTACTGCACAAAATCCTTCACATAACAAACCAAGCATAATACTGCTCTTAAAGCTGAAATGTTATTCAGCCCAGAAAGTTCGTCATTTGCACTTTAACACTTTGAGATGCTACTTAAATTGGTTCCCTGAAAATATTAATAGAAGTCCAATAAGAAGTCTTTTCTTTACATTTTAACAAGAAAAAAAAAAAATTAGTATTAAATCTATGACTAATAACTACCTAAGAAAAAGAAGTGAGTCTATACGTAGCTGTTGTGTTCTTGTACTCATTGAAGCTACCAGAAATGTAGAGACCAGAGGAAAATAACATGCACGAACATGTACTTCACCTAATTATTAAGCTTTTGATTTGAATATAAACAAAGTATAGTGTCAATCTGCAACTGAATAATTCTGAAGCAGTGTATCTCTACTAAACTGCCCTGAAGCGGCCTCAGCACATCATACCAAACACAAGACCAATATGCACTTTCAAAATGAAAGATTCCAGGACTTACGTGTATATACTGCTAAGAAAGAGCATCTACATCAAAGATAGCGATTGATCATAATTTTTAAAAGTGCTTTTCTGACCATTTGTATTGACCTATAAATCAACAAAATGGCATAAGGCTCTATTTTACATCATCACAAGCTTAAATTGCTGGGTAAGCTGGTATATTTGGGTAGTTGCAAGCCATTTCTTTACGGTTGTGCTCTTTCGATTTTCATGACCATAAATGAACATGCTACATTGAAATGCGGCATAATTGGGTGTGAAAACCCATTGTCGTACCTGTACAAATGCATGCACAATACCGAGCCTATTGACCCCCCCTAAGCACTGACGTGGGCTAAGACACTCCTAGCTCTTACAACCCGGTGTTAACTATTTGTCCCCCCATTTCAACACATGTTTTATCTCTGCATTAGCTTGGTATTTGTATATTTATCCCCCTGTATGTTTTCAGTGACTCTTGATTTTGGACTGTTGGCATACGAAAAATAAAACGTACACACTTGTATTCAAGTCGCGGCAGTTGTGACATGTTTGCACTGCTCTATGTCACATTACCAGCTGTGCTGATGGTCATGAAAACACATAAAGGTTTAAACACCAATGTTTAAACCTTTAAAGAAGGTTTAAACATCTTGTTAATATGTATGAGCTATGCTCATGAAAATAAAGCTTGACATATGATAAACTTTGTTCCACAGTACCTATGCAGAGTTAAAAATTAATCGTACCACAAAAGGACCAGGTTCGACCTGTTGTGCAGGAGTGAAGGAGTCACTGTGTTAATTGACCCGACAGGAATATCAAAGAGCATGAAAAAGGAAAACTCTCTCTAAAACTTCCATGTTCAATCAACCCATTTCACATGATCCTGAAGCAACGTGAAAAGAGTGAAAGTACTCTGTACACTGTCTCCTAAGCACATCAGTAAGGGGAAGAGAGTGGGAAGATGATGTAACATTTTTTCTTCTTACAAAGACGTTTTTTCATTCTTTCTGGCCTAATGACTACTCCAGGGTTCGCTTATTTCCCTCAGCCTGGGTTTGTCTGAAAGGCTCACAGACTTCGTAGAAGAACCAGCATTTTGGTGGAGGTTTTTTTATGCCTGGGATAGGCTGGGATATGGCTGCCTGGGAGCTTCTTCCTCCAAAAAAACATCGTCACTGGACAGCAGCGGCTGAGTGGGATTGATGTGACCGCTTCCTGAATTACGGCGTGAGGAGTGAGGAATAGGCTCCTCACGGAGAGCTGTGACTACAGGCAACCTGGAGCTGAAGTTCAGATAGATCTACAGGAGGGAAAAAGATGGGAAACATTTGCTTCAGAAAGTTAACAAAAGGTAACTGAATGCTGTCTGTGGACATCAAATGGCGTACATGTTTGGTGCTGTCTGAGATTTGCTGTTCAACCCTCTCCACTATCTTGCCAAATGAGGGTCTTCTGGAGGGGTCTGCATCCCAACATGACTGCATGATTTCATACCTAAAAAGAAAGGTATATATTCTGAACATACATGACACACATTACTGTATATGCTGTAGTATAAGAGGAATAAAACACTTCAGAACATGCTGTTAAAGACATAAACAATTCAATCAAAATCATTCATCCCCCATTGCAAATCAGGTTTATTCTTAAAATTTACAGACTTTCAGCTGCTTGCAATGAACATATCAAACAAAAGCGATTGCAATAGTTCAACATAACAAATGCTTCAAGTGGTTTCCCCAAATTCAACTGAAAATGCAAATTATAATGACTTCTCCAGTTTCAAAATTATTCAACCCCTTTATGGCAAGAATCTTTAATACTTAGTAGAGCACCCTTTTGCTGTTATGACCTGCTGAAAACGAGATGCATAGATCTTGCAGCGTACCTGAGGAATCTAAGCCCGTTCCTCATGAGCAATGGCCTCCAGTTCAGTAATATTCTTGGGTTTGCATGCTGCAACCACCTTCTTCAAATCCCACCAGAGATTTTCTATGGGGTTCAAGTCAGGTGACTGTGATGGCCCTGGAGAATCTTCCAGGACTTCTTCTGCAACCAAGCCTTGGTGGAATTCGAACTATGATGCTGGAAGGTCCAATGTCGCCCAAGCTTCGGCTTCCTCACAGAAGGCATGATATTTTATTCTAGGATTTCCTGATACTTCAATGAATCCATTTGTTCTTCCACACGCTGCAGGTTTCCAGTGCCAGAGGATGCAAAGCAGCCCTGAGAGCAGCACTGAGCCACCACCATGCTTGACTGTGGACAGAGTGTTCTTTCTTCATTCTTCTTCCTCCAGACATACCGCTGATCCATCGTTTAAAAAAAAAAGGTCCAATTTTGTTTCATTGCGCCACAGAAAAGTACTGTGGAGACAAAACTACTGTGGCTTATTTATATGATATTGAGGCGACTCTTCTTGTGCTTTTGTGTCACTAGCGGTGTACGTCCTGGAGTTCTGGCATGTAAACCTTCTGTGTTTATGTGCGATACTGTGATCACTGAAACAGTGTTTGTTGCCACCAAGTCTTGCTGTAGGTCTTTTCCAGTCACTCGAGCATTTTTCACAACCTGGCTTCTCAGAAATCAGCTTGCAGCCATTAGCTTCCTTTTTCTGCCTCATCCGCGTATTTCAATATTTTCTGCCCCTAGCCAGTTCAGGTATTTCATGTGTTCCAGCTCAAGCACACCTGGTGCAACTAATGAAGACCTTGATTAGTTACATCAGGTGTGCTTGAGACAACACGTTTTGCATATTGTGCTGTTGTGAGGGATTCTATTCAGGGGGTTGAATAATTTTGAAACTGGAGAAGTCATTAAAAGTTGCATTTTCAGTTAAATTTGGGGAAACCACTTGAAGCATTTGTTGTGTTGAACTATTTCAATTGCTTTTGTTTGATTTGTTCATTGCAATCAGCTCTAAATTTTGACAATTAACCTGATTGGCAATGGGGGTTGAATAAGTTGCAACTGTAATCAACTTTGGGGTGGTAATTTTGCATCAGGCAGCATGACAACACCTCATTGCGGGTTATTATCCATGATGGCTTAACAGTTAAGGTTCTGAGTTACTAATCAGGTTGAGGGTTCAAGCACCCTAGCAATGCCACTGTTGCAACCTTGAGTAAGGCCCTTTACCTTGTCTGTTCCAGGGGTGCATTGCAATGTATATGTGACAAACAAAGACTACTTCTTATTCCAACAACATGGCCAGACATGTTTTAAACCTTACTTAACCCACACCATCTTGTCATGTTGCCATATCAAAGTTTAAATATGACCTACAATGAAAAGACCCTTAAAGGAAAACAAATTAATACATATATACATACACACACACACACACACACACACACACACACACACACACACACACTTACATTTCACTCGGAGCAAACTCA
>JAOUWY010000052.1:6600344-6611763 GCA_025728095.1 Prietella phreatophila | reverse complement strand
GCACAAGCGTGCACACACACACACACACACACACACCCACACACACACACACACACACACACACACCAACTCACACACACACACCCACACACTTTCATACTCCCTGTAAAGAACAGGCTGGATACATAAATCAATTGTTAAAACTTTGGGGTCTTTCTCCACTTACTTAAATACTTTAATTCTGCCAAACAGACTCAGGCGACCACCTCCACCCCAAGGCCCTGAACTCGCACCAGTGCAAACACTTCTTACCACCTCCATCCCAATGCACCATTGTGTTTACACTCCAGAAACCTAACAGCCCCAGGCAGACACACTTATTTTGGAAAAAATAAGGATGCTAGCTGTCAAAAAATGTCATATGTTGCGATAAAACCCATTCCAACAAGACCATGGTTAACTTTGCTTCACCTTGCAGTATTTACATGCTCCAGCGGTGCTTGGTAACAGGAAAACAAACCAGAACTTCAGCCCAGCATGATAAAATGCTCTGCATTGGTGATGCTTTTTAACCCCTGGGCTTCTACACATTTGTTGGTTTAATTCAACAGTATGCTGAAAATATTTAGTGCAAGCAAAGCAAACAGTGGAATGCAGAAGTACGCTAGCCAGATGACTTAAAAAAATAGAATTATCTGCAGTAAATTGGATCTTACAAGATACAAACAATGAAAGAGAGCTGGGACATTTTCTTTTTGCAATGAATCAATGAAGCAGGAAGAGATTAAACTAAGAGATGTCTAGCATCTACAGCCAAGTCCAAAGCTGAAACACAGAGAAATGGAGTGTGAGAAAGAGAGTGAGAAAGCTGAGAGAAATTCAATGAAGGGTAATGCCTGAATGGACCAAAAACCAAACAACAGTTGAACAGAATAATGGCTGTTATGATAAAGCCATGTCAGCCACTCAACTGCAGTGGACAGTTTGTAATAGAATTGAACATAAAATGGAAATAGATTTATATCTACGTTGGACAAAGAGACTACAAGAGCATTAAGCCTTAAAGCTTAACTGTATGGTTGTTTCACAAACTGTTTATTCGGCTGAGTACAAAGATTTGTATCATTTGTGGATACAAAGAAGAGCAATGTCTATTTTAAATTTCAACATCTGCAAAAAAGGAGATCCAAGAACATGACAATATGGTGTGCAACAAGATAACAACAAAGAAAGCAGGAGGTTTTCTCAATGGCTCTCTCAGTCTCCAGAATTTATTTCCCCCCAAAAGGCAGTGTATGACATCTGTCTTATAACAGATGTCAGGGAGAATGTTTTTGGATGCTCTCAGTTAAAACTGCCAAGAGGATTGGATCAGAAAGAGGCTGGAGGAAGTTATCAAGGCAACTGGTGGGTATACAATGATTTGAGTATATATTATCATAAAGAATTAAATGCAAATTTAACTCATATGATTTAAAAAATAAATTTCACAATATTAAAATATACTATTAAATGTTTTTTGTTACTTAATGCAGTGAAGGAACATCTGAAACTTAACACAACAACTTGTTGGTACAAGTACTTGTACATTTTTCATGTTTTTTCTTCTTCATTTTTTCCTAAGGGTATGCAAATTTTTGCACTTAACATACCTTGGTTCGTTAGTCACATGGCATATAAATCTATGTTTCGGAACGTAATGGAGGTTAGGACGGATGCAAATCAGAAAAGAGCTTTATTATACAAGAGACAGGCAGACAATTAAAAAACATAAGGCAATAGTGTGGTCAAAAACAGGCAATGGGTCCGGCGATCGTCAAACAGGCATAAACAAGGCAAAACAGAATCGAAGAACGAGGGCGAGAACAAGATCAAAACTATAACACATGAAACAAGGAACAAACACTTGGTATTTGGAAAACTCACGTAATACTTCGCGAAGTAAAATAGCAACAGCACAGACTAATGATGACAGATACAGTAAACAACCACTGACAATACAGGGGCGGAGACAGGACATAAACCATAACAGATGCACTTGTAGAAAGTAAACAAATTCAATGTCAATGAAAACCCAGAAGCGTGTGCTTGCTCTTCGGAGTGCGCTGCGTGATCCAGTGCTTAGCGTGAGGGGAAATCGTGACACTGATCTTCAACAGAATTATAGGATTGCCTTTTTGATTATGTATTTTTGTATTTGTCCTTAAATAATTGGTACATTACATATACATTGTAGAAAATGTTGTTCTCAAATAATCTAGTCATTATCATTGTAAAAAAACAAACAACAATATTGTAATTGTGTCACTAAATGTAATTGCAAATAAATCTACTGTTTTTGGTATAGAGTGGCAGAGGAGCAATTTGAGATGTGATGAAGTCAGACAGTGACTTGAGATATGTATCTAATGGCTAAGCAAATTGTTCAGAAGTTCCTCCAAATGTGTGATGTTCAATATTTTCAGTTCAGGCTTATTAACTCCTAGTGCTCATTTAGTATTTGCACCATTTACTGTTTCTAACACTGCTGGATACTGGACTCTTTTAGCAGATTTTAGTGCTCACTTCTTTTATCAGTAGGATGACAAACTATATCCTATTAGGATCGTAGTGTAGTAGCAGTACAAATACACACTAACAAACATTTAATTTACTAACATTTAATGACCTGCTGACAGATCATCACTGATCCCGGTAACCCTTTCTATTGTTTTTTTTTCTTCCAGTTTTATGTATGGAACTGGCTTTAAGTCTGGAATTAGGAATTAACTGGGTGTGTGCTTTATTGTGTGTAGACTGTTTATATGATTGTTTGTGTTCTCACCACTGATGGAAAACAGCGTGTAGACAATCTCGCCTTCGGCTGAAGCCACACACTCCAGGGTGGGGTAATTATTCTTGGTGATGTTTAAGCGGCTCTCCACCGCTCCCTTCCCAAAGGGTGGGTTAGTCATGGTTACAGTGACGACATCCTCCTCCTCTTGTGTGGCATTTAACAAATTAGAACACCTAGAGTGTCATATAATGAATTAACAATAGTCATGGACATGCACTAATGTATGTCAGGGGTCAACATACACATACGCACACACAGAGACACGCACACACCCATATATATATATATATTAACAGAACAACATACAAGTTACAACATGTATACCTATTGTTGTTACCAACACCAACATACATACCAAAGGAACATTGCACAGAAAGCCTGGCACTGAATGCCTTTCTGATGTCCCCGCATTTACGTACCAACATGTACCAACATGTACCGACATGCTCAACACGGGTAACATGGAGAACTACCAATCCTACTTCTCCTAAGCTGTATCATGCAGAAATTCTGAAACAGTGTGCCATAAACATGTCTGACATTTGTTGATTTATTGTAAGGAACCGACTGACCATGAGTCTGAGCAAATTAATTGTACAATTACACTAACTAAGACTTTGCATCACTACATTGTGAGAATCTGTATTAAATACACAGTAGAATCATCGTATCGCACCCACTAACCATCAGTGATTGCCGATTGTATCAGGAGATTTCAAATCTAACATAATCTCAAAAAATCATACTCCAAAAGCAGTGGTCACTCATAGTCCTAATGCTGATTTGCTTCCCAATGTATGAATGATTCATTTAAGATCAATTCAAAGTGATATTTGCTTACTAATGGTCTTATGATGTACACACGGGTGTCCTTTGCTCTGTTTTTGGGTCAATATGTTTCTGTCCTTGATTATGTTTTTCTCTTATTAGCTTTAGGTATGTCACTTGCACATACACATCAGTATAAAAGCCAACTGTATCCAACTTATGTTTAGATTACAGGCTAGATACTATTGTCCAGGCTGTCTTTGCACAAATAATAAACTATGTCTTTGATTCAACACTGGCTCTCTGGCGCTTGGTCTCCTGATTCTTCAAACATCTTACTTCTGGTGAAACTTCAGCATTCTGATTATCCAGTAAAGATTTATATCGTCGCTATCATCTAAACCTATTAATCTGAATAAAATAAAAGCATGGATAGTTCTTAATGGGAGATTACAGGCTTATAAAGGTATGGTTAAAGCAGAAATAGTAGTAAAAGTCAAGTAGTAAAGTCAAAAGAGTTATGAAAATGTCTCCCTGTGTATTTTTATGGGAACAATAAAGGGAACTGCAGTAAACAATGACAAGATTTGAGTAGTCTGTGTAACAGTATATTAAATAATCCATTCTGTGTAGACAGTCCCTCCAGGATTTTGTGATTGCAGAAATGAATGCAAAATCAAGGAAACTCTGCAATATACCGTGGAGCTCGCAATTTTTCACAATGACCAATTTTACACAAATTTGGTCCAAAATGCGCCATGTGACGTCAGCTAAAAATTCAAGTAGTTTTCCCCAACAACACACAATTCTTTTTAAAAAATTTTTTTATCATTTTGCTGGACTGTATGTACAAAAAGCAATAGAAGCCCAAGTTCAGGTTCTGCAGGAGGAAACATTTAAATGCCCATATGTATATATGTGTCTATGTTTAGGGAGCAGATCTGTAGACAGATGAGTGCTTAAGAAATGATTGAATGTACACATAACACATAATGATGCACTATCTGCTAAGTTATGGTTTGGTGTTTGGTTTGGTGGTGCTCAGGACACCAGGTGTTCACTCAGTAGTGTGTCATCTAAGAATAACTGTTCCTCTGAGTACACACTGTTCCTAAAATATCATCCAGACTCACATGACTATTAGTCACCTATCACAGGCTTATTGCCCCGATCATGATACAGTCATTTGACCAGTCTGCTTGCTCCAATCATCAAGCATCACATTAGCCGATTAACTAATCAGTTCGACGTCATGTTATATCCTCACCTTGGTTAGCGAGCACCATGATAGCTAAACCCTTCATGTAATAATTCAATTATAATTTTTGCACTGGTTATCCTTCACTCTCTAGTGGCTCAGACTCAGTATCAGCATCAGTAGGTTGAGTGGTGAACAGGGATGTAACCAATTACAAATATAGTGTACAGAAGGAAGAAATGGATATAAATATAGAAACAAATATGAGGTGCACTATTATTTTTTTTTTTAATTAATTTGTTTGATTGGGTTTATTTTTTTTAAGAAAGCTCACCAGAAAGGTTCACAGTGCATCTAACTAAGACTAAAGCTCTGCATTGGGACTGAGCGGGATGGGCACAAGTGAAAGCTCAAAGAACAAATCCATGTTGCATGAAGCGTTTACAGAACTGATTTATGACTAGGGATGCCGCAGTACCAAAAATCTAGTACTTGTACTGATACTCGATACCAAAGTCGATACTATGGTGTGGTTTTAACAAAATAAACAAATAAATGAACATTTAAAAATAAAATTAAAAACTCCTGGAGGACATCTGAAGGTAGTTTATAACATTGCAATGTGTTAGTGTCGTTAACAAATAACTGGCTATCAAACATAATATAGGACCTGTCTTTCAGGTGCTTCGCCAAATTCCAGGTGTTTCCTCACTTTGTTTGAAATGAATGATAGATGCTACCTTTCCTCTCAACGAGCTTTCCTCTCTCTGCCTCTCAATGAGTCGGGGGCAGAGCTAAACTCATCAACATCTTTTGTATTTTTCCCGTGTGCTTGTATGCATTCTTCTACTTCTTTCCTACTTGTGGACAGACTAATACGCTTACGCGTATTTGCTACCCCCTTCAGTTCTGGAAGAATTGCAACCTCAGTACCTTCATTACCAATGGACCTATGCTACTGCAGAAAAACAAGTACCGTCACGGTTTTAAAATGTTGGTACCGAAGTATCGGTTCTCGTGACATCCCTATTTATGACGTAGAGTTTTTTCCACTGTTTCTATGGGGCATAGTGTTAGGGTTGAAAGAAAAAAACAAAAGAAAACAAGACAAATCACTGCTCCATGACCACTTTGGGTTTAACCCAAATCCAGATACAGATACGGATATTTGGAGCACTAAACTTAAGCAAATACAGGTAGTGGCATTGCCCCTATCGATGAAAGTACAGCTTGTATTTACTTCAACATGCAACAATAACCACAAGCATCACATTAACTACATCCTCCGCATCCAACTACGGTGTGTAAACATTAATTTTATGGTGATATTAAATTGTTACAGTAAATATGAATGTACTGTAGTGGCCACTTAATTAATGTATCATGACTATAAACATGTACATTGGTTAGATTGGGAGAGTTCTGCTGTATGTGGTAGCATTTTATCTGTACACACTATGTATTGTACATGCAGCACTGAGCTTAAACACTGCCAGCACAAGGCATTCTTCTAGATCACATCTCTAGACTTTCTGGATCCCTCTACTTGTAGGACCTTGCTTTGGTACACCAATTACATGATACATTTGGCTTAACTTTGTTACTGTCATAGCATAGTTCATTCTTTCGAACCTTGTGTTACACTGTAAAGGAGATTGCTGTGCACCAAAGATTTGAATAATTGGCAACCTATGAGCATGCTTACCTGGCATGGGGTTGGTCGCAGTAGTACCATGTGATCCGAGGTGGGGGATAACCTTCAGCCACACAGCGCACTTGCCCATCAACTGGACCTTCATGAGATACAATTGCTGGTTTACCTAGAGATTAAACAAAGTAACTGTTCATTAACCTAATATTTCATTATTTTCAAACCTACAGTCACAATACACTATAATAAACTATTGTACAAACTTGAACAATCTGAAAGTGGAACAACATTCGATCAGTAATGTGATGAGGAACGTAACAGTCAATGGTGCAGCAAAACAATCTCATTTGCAAAGTTTGTATATACTTCTGTTTGCTCTGTGCTATTTCACACTGTAGTAACAACTGAGTAACATACCGCTGTGAGTCACATGATTAACTGAAGCACAAACAATACGCCACTGGTTCCTCTCACACAACACAACTATATTTGTTTCCTAGAAACTTACTTAGGACATGAACTTCAAATGTCAGGTGGATACTAGCATCACCATTGGAGGCCAGAAAGGTGTAGACACCGCTCTCTGATACTTTTAAACGCACAAGCTTTAACTGACTTTGATAACTGTCAAGGAAAAAAACAACAACAACAACAATAAAACATCTCCATGTCCATGCAAAGAAAACTAACAAACAAACACTACTATCAGCACAAAAAAACGCTGATAAGTGAAAACGTGCATATACGTGTGTGCATACCTGTGTGCCTGTGAGTGCGTGGTTATAACATGGTCAGTTGTGTTAGTGAGATTTTTTCGATTGTAGCTCCAGGAGAAGAAATGTGGTTTAGGGTAGGCTTCCATATCCACACGCAAGGACAGACTCTCTCCTTCTCGCACTCTCCATGTCCTGTTATCTGCATGGGTCAGGTTCATAAATCCTTTCCCTAAAACAGACACACATTAAATTCGCATAAGTGGAGAGACAATCAAATGTATAAAAAACAAACAACATATAAACCATGTCTGAAATACAAATTTACTTGTTTTCAACTGATCAACTTTTAAAAAGCAGCTTGAGGTTTAATAAAAAAGAAAGAAGAAAGTATATTTTGTTTTCATTTTATTGGAACTTCTGAAGCCACAGGTCTGAAAGTCACAGTCCTGAGGCTATCATTTCACGTACAGTGAGGTGTAAAAATAAACTGTACTACTTCTGTGAAATCCAGTAGTTTCTGAATGTCACAAGCCACATATATACTCTTTCGGGGCAAAAACCCCTACAAACCAATTTGTCTTAATGTCAGTGAAGCTGTGATACTGTACACACACCTGAATGCAAGATGTCTTACTAAAGTGAAACTAATATTGGCATTTTGAAGTGCATCTTATGTGTCATATGACAGGTGGCCTTACTGTAGATATCCACCCAGACTCTCTCAGTACTAGTTCCCCTGTAGTTCTCTGCGTTACAGTAGTAGCTCCCTGAATCCTGGGTTGTCACGGCTTCTATTTGGAGGGTGGCTGTACGTGTGTGCAGGACTGGCTCAGTCAAAAGTTGGGAGCTTTGCTGCACGGATGCTTTCTGTACAAATAGAGCAGGAACATATTCCCTGAGTCAGTCAGAAAGACTTGGTAAAGAAAAGACGACGGATAATAACAATAAGTCACGTGATGCTTATGTTTATATGTCATCGATTCGCTTTTCCGAGCCATTACTGCTCAAGGCGCCCTTAGAATCAAATAACAATGTGATAACAATGCAGGTTACTCTGTAATCCACTGTATTACATATTGAAACATATTAAGTTGCAACATCTTGCATCATAAAAAGATTTACACTCCCAGTCCAATAGTTCTTGAATATTTACATGCTGAAATGTGCTCTTTTAAGAGCTACAAAGCAAAAGCAACTAAAGAGCTATTACAAACTGGTGCTGCACTCTCATTTTGGGCCATTTAGTAATTATGCAGTTATTATGCAAATTGTAAATGGGTCGTTATAAAAAACTTGTGTGTGTGTGTGTGTGTGTGTGTGTGTGTGTGTGTGTGTGTGTGTGTGTGAGTGTGCGTGCACAGAATATGGTACAGGTGTGCACAGATGAATTTGCCTGCGTTCTTACCACACCACTAGGTGGGAGCCAGTTAATCTTGATCTCACTGTTGACATTGGAAGTGGAACAGCTGAGCGTGAGCCTCTGGCCTTGGGTTAGGAGTACTCTGTTATGCTCCTGAAGTGAAATACGGGGCGGTGCATCTGGAACTGAAAGCCAATCAGTACAAAGAAAGTTAACTGAAGAAAATAATCTTCGTAGATTGCTAAGTAGTGTTTACAGGATCTAAATAAATAGTAGTAATAAGTACAAGTGTATTTCACAGAATACAGATGATGACAATAATAAGATAAGATGAGAGAACAGTGTCTTTGTCTCTCTGTCTGTGTCTCTCACCCAGTCGCACATTAAGCTTATATTCCTCAGATCGGGCCATCTTCTCTTCCAGAATTCCCACACAGATATAGCATCCCTTGTAGGTGGGCTGGACATTCACCACTTTAATGCCTGTCTCAGTACTAGCGCTGTACCTCATCCCAGTGGGCAATTGTTGTCCCTTGCAGGTCTCCAGGTGCAGGTCGACCATTCTGGGGTCGGTGGCTAGGCAGGGGATAGTGGCGGTGTCGCCTGCCCCGGCCATGATATCTGGCATCATGGACTTCCTGAAGGCATTTACAGGATCTGCTAAGAGTAAGGCTAAATCAAGAACCAATGAAACACAACCAAGTGTCTTAGATTAAGACATGACATTGCTGTATGAAAGAAAGAAAGACAGACAGAGAGTAAGAGAGAGAGACACAGAGAGAGAGAGAGAGAGAGAGAGAGAGAGAGAAAGCACCAGATTGAGAGAAGCAAAGCGAATTGTAGAGACAGAGCGTGAGGAGGGAAACAAAATAGGACACATAAAAAAGATAGAGCAGACACCCTTGAACACTGTAGGTTCTGTATGGTGGCTTATACAACAAAAAAAACCCAGTAAAGTGTGTGTGTCTGAGTCTGTGTACATCATTTCATAGCAATCAGTAGATGGTCAGTGTTTAAGAACATGTTAGGACAAATAATATGTAAAGTGAAGAGCTATAAATGACACACATCTGTCCATACACACATGTATCCGCAGGCTTTTGAATCAGCTAAAGAACACTACTACTACTACGTCTACTATTTAGCTATTCAGACATATCTCTCTGCTTTTTTTCCAAACACACAAATACTATGAGCTTCACCTACCTGTAACATAAACATAAATGGAGCTCTTCTCTCCTGAGGACTCCTCCATGCAAATGTATTTGCCCTGATCCGGTGGCTTCGCATTGGTCACACTGATGGTTGACAGTTGGTGCTCCCTCTGCTCATCCCTTAGTATTCGGCTCAGACGTTCTTCCCGAAACCAATGCACTGGTGAATCGCCATGGCAACGAAGAACGAAGTTGCCATTCAGCTGCACCGCGAGCTGGGATCCGTCTGGTGTAATTACGGGCCTGGTACTGGCTGATTGAAAAAGAAAAAAATCACATACAAATAGGTCCATTGGGCAAAAAAAAAAACCACAGTCCTATAGGCAGTATACCAGTTCAGAACTGAAATGGTCTTTACATGAGGTATAAAGTGGGGTAAAAACAACAACAACAACAGCAACAACAACAACACATACTGTACAGCACCTTATTGGAAACCCACTAATAACTGAATAATGAAAGAATTCTGTGAGGTTACCTGGAAAGACACAACTAGAATAAAACTTATTTTATTTCATGTACAACATACCACATTCCCAGATCTGTTCTTCCCTCTGGAGTCGTAGAGGTTTCAGAAAAGATGTTTGTAGCGTTTATAGCTCCATGCTGCAATTCATCACAGTCAATCTCACCTGAACCAAGTCGGGGAACAGACATGCTTTCATACCAGCTTGTTTTATATTTCCCCAATAATTTCACCCAGCCATTTCTAACCTTCATCAATCATCACAATTTTATTTCTAACATGATCACTACCATGTATATGTGCATTTTGCTTATTTGACAGAAGCTCCTCTTGCATGTTATGACAAATTACCTTGTCATGACATGCACCGGTTTAAGTAGCTTACAAACATGTCTGGCAAAGTAAGAATGGAAAAATGCCATGCCTTGTTCCCCCTTCAGAACTCTGAACACCCTTTACTAATCAGCATGCTCATCATCCTAGCATTTATTTCATATCTGATGTGATCGTAGCAGTCATGAAATACAAATTTATTCTGCCTTCTAAAGTGTGTTTGGAGTCATTTCTGTGAATCTGTAGTAAACTGCTCGAGTGTTCAACTCGTTTTCTGAATCCTCTTTGCATGTGACTGACAAACAAGCTGAAAAAATCATAACACGGATACAAATGTTTGCACAAGGATTTGCACAGAAGGACAGCATGGCATACTGTAACTTTTTTTTTTTTTTTTTTTTTTACGATATGGCGCAAAGGAAAACAGCAACCACACGTTCAGATTAACCGGTCACACGGTTACACTTGAACATCGAGTGTGGAAAACAGTTAAACAGGTCTTAATTTTATATAAATCGTGTTGATTGATTGTGCATGGCCTGGCAGCCAGTAATTCTGTCCAGCGCAAACGCTAATGTGAGGTGATTATTACAGAACACTATCAGCCAACAGAAATTAGCCTTCATACGTGAAACTTTCTCATCCTGAATTTGTGCCAACATTTATAAATGGTCAAAAAAATCTCTGTCATTTGCTTCTATATCCAGTACTTTTAGTGTTTAAATAGCTCCAATGTTTGAACACGTCTAGTTAGTACTTATTCGTCATAATTGTAATCACGAGGTGAAGCAAGACGAAGATAAAAAGAAAGATAAGGATATAGGCCAAGTTGTTGAATAATGGCTCACCGCTTTGTGGACGTGTGTATGTGTATGTGTGTGTGTGTGTGTGTGTGTGTGTGTGTGTGTGTGTGTGTGTGTGTGTGTGTGTGTGTGTG
>JAOUWY010000052.1:6476541-6489185 GCA_025728095.1 Prietella phreatophila | reverse complement strand
ATATTATAAGTTCTTATGCACATTTTTACATTTTCATGAATACCTCAAATGGTTTCCTCCCAACCTCTAAAACAGGGATTCCCAAACCTTTTTGGGCAAACAAACCCAAATGGACATTATGAATTTTCTGCAACACCAAGCCATAACCACCCTACATTTTTGTATTCCATGTTTATAATTTAGGACTATTGTAATATCTGGACATTTTATATAAGAAATAAAACCCAATGGGGCATGTTGTTATACGTGCAGCAGAGAGACCAGGTTCATATTTGAGGCTTGGTCACACACCGGCTTACATACTTTACCTTTATCCTTATCTGCCCTTTTTAAAAAACATTCCAGTTCATCTGGTTTCCAAATCGAGCAGCAAACTGTTGAACGAATTCTTCCACAGTGACAAGCTTTGCCAAATACACTTAAAAACTTGGTTTATCTCAAAACTTTCTACAGTTATTGTGATTTTTATCATGAGCTATATCTCAAATTAATATATCTCAAATTAGGTTTAGAATTATTTACTAATCTAGAAGATCCAGAAGAGCATATGCAAATCAAATGACGCCTCCAGTTTGGGAACGCCTGCTCTAAACCACTAATCACTAATGAATTGTGCATTTTTCTTCCTATAAATTCACTAGAGAAATGGTCTCCTCCAGGTTGAAAAAGTAATGAGCACAGAAAGGTGAGGAATGTGAAATTATGTAACTGTTAAGTGAGGCTGGTTAATTGTATCTGGCAGCTTGTCGATTTGGTTTAGAAAAACAAGGTGGAGGTTAAAGTGGTTGATTAGAAATGTGGAAGACTGAATGAAAGGGCTGAATTGGTGCCTCTGCAACTGGAAATAGATGTCTACCGCTGAGCTGTGAGGACATTGCAATGACTGATGACACACTGAGACATCCAACACAGAATGGGCGGAGTTTGTATCCGTGTGTTTGAGTGCAATAGAACATCTGTATGTGTGTAAAAGCCTATACTAATAGCAAATAATATTTTTTGTGTTTTTTTTTATTGTATGGACTGTTAGAAATCAACACTCAACAACTGTGTATGCACATGTTCTGGTACAGATGTGTGTGGCTGTCATGAGTGGATGGAATATGAAAGGGATGCTCAGGCGACAGTCATCGCCTGAAGGAGCTTTCAAAATAAATTGTGATCAGTGATGCATTTTCTTTGACACACTACACACTCACACAAAGGGGAAAACATGGGGCGTTGAGGAGATGCTTATCCTTAATGGGTCGCGGGGAACATGGAGCCTACCCCAGGGAGCATCGGGCACAAGGTAGGGTACATCCTGGACAGGGTGCCAATCCATCACAGGGCACAATTACATACACACTCCCACACCCATTCATACACTACAAACACTTTGGATATGGACAGCAGCCTACCATGCATGTCTTTGGACTGGGGGAGGAAACCAGAGTACCCGAAGGAAACCACGTAGCACGGGGAGAACATGCAAACTCTGTACACACAGGGTCATGGCAGGAATCGAACCCTAAAGCCACCAGGCACCCAACATAAATCCTGTATCTAGAAAATATATAGTTGTAGAAAAATGTTCAGTGAAACAGTTATGGTGTTTCTTACAACAGGAGTGTAAAGAATTTTGAACCCTGAACAAGGAATAAGCGGTTGAAGATGGATGGATGGATAGAACACTGCATGGTTATTTTTACCCACAGTGCATTTGACCCTAGCATCTGTCCCGAATTCTTTTTATTTTATTTATTTATTTATTTTTTTTACATGCTGAATGTATTCCAGCATTCCATTTGAAAATGATACTGTATTAGCTAAAAGGAGAGAATTCCAAGGTGGAATTTAGAGTTATGTCAGGGTAGTAGTTTGACCTGACACCAGACCTGCTAGCTAACCTGCGCTGCCCTTTAAAACCTGCTATTGCATCTGACTGCATTGCACACACACACATACTGAGAAAGCAAAAAAGAAAGCAGCTACTGATGCCTTGGGCACAGAGCCCATCTGGAGTTGACTGACTGGACTGATGTTGGTAAAAGAGCCTGTAGTTATCTCAAACACCAGGAGTAGTTTCCTGTAATAGACACACTGTTTGTGCAATTCATGCCAGCTGTGCTATTCCTTTCCTTGTTTTCTTATATTCCTGGACCAATCCCTAAAACATTCATTTTCTCAATTATTTCATACAAATGAGACGGATGGCCCCCCAAAAAATCTGATCTACTATAAAAATGTCTTCAAAAAACAGCTAAACACCCACCTCTTCCATTAGCGTCTGCTAAATGAATAAATGTAAATGTAAAAACCTTTTTTTTTAAATGATAGACATAATTTGTTGTGTCTCTATATTTGTTTTTAATGAATGACTCCATTCAGAGGTAATAAATGAGCTGAGACTAATGCTCTTACTGTGCTCCTCATATGCTCCTTTATTTCTCATTTATATAGTTGTAATTATGAATTCCTTGCTTCCCAGTGTCCCACTAATGTAACTGAGTTAGTTCTTTTGGGATCACCCTTACATTTTCCTCTGTTGTAAAAAGGTACATAATTTGATGGCCATAAAAATAAGCTGTTCTGAGTGGTTTTATCAGTAACTACTAAGCATATTTTGTGTTTAGATGATTAAAAATCTTTCCTTGGACAACTAATAATTCCCAACTCGGACCAGGCTAATACAACAAGAATGCAAGTCTGTCCCCCCCAACCTGACTTCTCACAGCAACAACAGTACACAAAGCAGCAGTTCTTAACTTTTAATGAGTTATGAATGTAAGTATTTGCTTAAGATCAATTAAAATACTGATATAGTGACTCGTTAAATCTATGACATTGAATATACCGTTTGCCGTTTTGAGAAGGAAAGTAAACATCACTCATCACAGTTATCTGGTACCTTGTTTCTAACAATAAAAGAACATGGAGGTATCCATGACTTTTTCTCACTTTGTAGCTCAAATGCTGTATTTGAATCACCTCCCACTTTTGAGGTAATTCAGATGCAGAATTACTTTACCCTAAAAGTATAAAGGAGCTGTTGGGAACTTGTAACGGAAAATAAAAAAAGGCGGCATAAAACCACCAACACTTAAGTGACTGTGGGAGTCATGCAAAGATTTCATTTGTAGGTATTGACCACCCTCTCACGTAGCTGAAACATCATTAGCAGTAAAGGAACATCCAGCATGTACGGTGTCTAATCTCCCATAGGTGTTTGACTGGGTTGTGATTTACTCCTGGTGAAAAACATCACATAAGTAATCATTTAGTGAGGCATACATATAGGAAATATTGTATAAATATTGCATAAAGATTCTTCCTTAAAATCTTACAAGATTTAGTAGTTAATCTCACTTTTTTTATGTGAAGGTATCAATTGTCTCACAAATGTTTCTTTAAAAAAGAAAAAAGAGATGAAATATTGTTTTGGATTAGCAGGATTTGAATATGTGTAAGGGGCAGTGGTGGCTTGGCGGTTAAGGCTATGGGTTACTGATCGGGAGGTCGAGGGTTCAATCTGCCACTGTTGGGCCCTTGAGCAAGGTCCTTAACCCTCTCTGCTCCAGGAGTGCTGTATCATGGCTGACTCCAGCTTCTTGACATGCTTGTTTATGTGAAGAAAAGAATTTCACTGTGCTATAATGTACATGTAAAGACTGGTTATCATTAAACCAGTGCACCACTCAGGATCTTGTTATGTTAAAATACACATTTCTCTGTCTGTGGTTCATGGGTTAGTGTATTGAGCAAGGTCATTTTCAAAATTTCTTGTGCAAAGCAAAAGTTGAATTGCTTGTTTGGGGAAAATGTGCATGGGCATCATCTTCGCTATTTACATATCACTTAGAGAGGAAAAAAACTGAAACCATTAACCTGTCTTTAAGACAATTAATAAAATATATTCAATCTCCCATGCCAATACTTTTGCCTGGTAGTGTATAATTGAGCAGTTTTGACTGAAAGCATTCACTTGAACTGTTGAGCAATGTCGAGCACCAGTACCAGCACTGGATCAGTGATAAGTGGGGAAGTGTCTCATTCTCAGTCTGTCATAGATACACTCACACACAATTCAATTTAACAGGGATATCTCTGTGGAACATCTTTAGCCATGAGCTCTGCTCTGGCTGGATTAATGTAGACAGCAGCTTAATGCTCAACATAACCTCTCTGTCTCTCTCTCTCTCTCTCTCTCTCTCTCTCTCTCTCTCTCTCTCTCTCTCTCTCTCTCTCTCTCTCTCTCTCTCTTTGTGTGTGTCTATGCAGGCTAAAAAAAAAAGATGTCCTATAAAGGGTACAAAAAAAAAGAACAGGAGTAGATACTGTTAGCTTCTCCAGACAATACTGGGGCTGGTCCTGCTACCAGTCCTGGTCTGCTCTTGCCTGATAACAGTTTGTTCCCCTGGGGTGTATCACTTCTGTCAGAACAGGGCCATCAGGATATGCCAAGGCTTCAGGCCTGTCAATGGAGCCTTCACAAAGAACAGACCTGAGGATGGTCAACAGAAAAGGTCTCACATTTACATGTACATGTATTTGACAGCTTAACAAGGTAGCATTCATAATGATACTTTTTTGAGTAAAAGAGCACATGGAGTATTTCATCTGTTATTATTAGGACAGGTCAGTCTGAAACAGTATGAAACAGCTAACTTCTGGCTTTGGGGGAAGGTGAGGATCTAATCTACTTAGGGCACAAACACAGAAACACATTACTCTTATAGATCCATCCATAAATCCATCCATTTTCTATACCACTTATCCTACTGGGTCACAGGGAACCTGGAGCGTATCCCAGGGAGCATGGAGCACAAGGCATGGTACACCCTGGATGGGGTGCCAATCCATCACAGGGCATACTCTGATAGATGAATCATCTAATTTATATAGTTGAGACTTTCCCTTAATTATCTTATATTCTTAGATAGATCAGTACTCTGCAAATATAAATAAAACAGACTGTGCACATTATTAGGTGATAAAAGTGCCCACAGTACAATAATTATAAGCTTTAACACCACAAAATATGAATGTGCTTGTGCAGTTTCCCAAAGCTGATGTCTCTGGAATCTCCAAGAAGCTCCAACTCCCAGAATCCTTGACTCTAACTTCACCAGCATTCTAATGCTGCATTTGCAGTAATTTGTAAGTCGGGATGTTCAATGTGCAAAATGGGAAAAAGCACGGATAACTGCACTTTTAGAGTTATGGGATATTGGTACTGTTCTACTATAGTGAACTTTAAACATTCATGCAACATTTTGGACTGAAATTGCAGCACAGCAACATAAGGGAACAATAGCAAGTAGTGTTGTCATGGTATCATGTAATGTTGCATGAGTGATAACTTTATTGTTGATGGTTACCTTCTCAAAACAGTGATTACAGTTTCAGCATGACAATGAACCTGTGCACAAAGCAACATCTCTAAAGAGATGGTTCGCCAAGGCTGGTGTGGTAGAACCTTCGGGGTATGGCATAAATCTGAATATGAAAAGCATAGACATTTTAATATATTCCTTGTCTTCCCCTAAATGCCATCCCACACATCAAGAAGGTGCTAACTCTTCAAAATTTGTGCTCTATAAATTTTGACAATCTAACCATGGGTGGTAAAGTAGAAACAAGTAGCCCAATCCAGCCAGTGTTAGAGACTTGCAATGATTTCTGGGGTTAACAAATTTCTATATGCATTTTATCAGGGGATTCAGTAGCATTTGCCATCCTTCTGACCTCTCTCCTCTCTCCTCAAGGGAAATTCCTACAACTTAATAAAGAATGAATAGATTGAGAACACCTACAACACACAGATCTCAAAATTTCCATTATTGTCGAGGTACATAGATGCATATGAATTAGGGCTAGTGGCAGAAAGATAGGGAATCCCCACTCCCAAATATTTTTTTATGGCATAAGTTTTCGCTGATTGGCACAATGTCCAAGGTGTACCCTGCCTTGTTCCAAATGCTCCCTGGGATAGGTTCCAGGTTCCCCGTGACCCTGAAAAGAATAAGCGGTATAGAACATGGTGGCGGATGGAAGTTTTCCCTGGTGACAGAAACTACAGTGTTCGTAACACAGAACTCTTGGCCATTAAACTGGCTCTTAAAGAGCAGTCATGCACCCATTTGTTAGTAGATGCAGCTTATTTATTTTTAACCTGCAATCGTCTCCCTCCTTATGTCTTCAAAGCCTGACATTTGAACCACTGAGAACAACTCAAAGGAAGAAATTGTTTATAAATCCTGTGCTCATTGTTTGATTCTGTGTTAATTTGTACTAGAGGTAACAGATCGGTATGGTGACTGCAGCAGTGGAAATATATCCATGGAAAATACAAATGTATGTATTATCATTGAAAAGTGGCCTTCATTCCTAGAAAGGACACACAAGCCACCATGAACATCAGAGAACAGAAGACGTGAAGAAGGCATGTCGTTGCACCTGAGCGTGACATCTGTTTGTCACGCTGGTGTTTCATGCTTGGTGAATGAGACATGTTCACTTAGCAGTCGCTCTGCAGAGTGACTCATTCCCATTAGTCACAGTCACAGACTTTTTTCGTTCCCTCTCCCCCTCTTTCCTGTCTGTTCATTGCATCCAGGACAGTCAGGACAAGGCCAACTCTGACAAGGAAGACCATTCATGTGCATGAAGACTGATCTGCTGCAGCTGTTTTAAATGAAAGTGTGATTTGACCATGAATGACTGACTGCAACAAAGACAAAGGCAGTGTTACATAAACATATTTGTTGATTTTACTACATGGTGGTGGTCAGAAATGGCAGATTCTTTTGTACAGCCAGATGGAACCAGATGTTCTGTACCTCAGCAATCTTTCACCAAGGATGCTTACTGAATGATCTCACCTCAAAGAATGGAAAATTGTGCACCCTCTCTGTTTCTGGTAAAGACTGAATAGAGCATCAGCTCTCACTATATCAGCCATTGAGAAAAATGTAATAGGGTTCAGACTAAAACCACTTCTCCAGATCTCTCATCTGATGGCTCTAATGGATTCTCCCCTTTAACATGAGAGAGAGAGAGAGAGAGAGAGAGAGAGAGAGAGAGAGAGAGAGAGAGAGATGGGAAGAGAGAAAAGAATGGTGGGGGAGATGAATGTTAGAAAGGAGTGGATCTGAAGGGGAGCCAGAAAACAAAGTTAAATAAACTTAAATGAAATGAAGATCTGAAAGCCAGGGAGAGGAAAGTGAAGGGAATGATGTAGCCTGTATGTCTCCCACTTACTGATATCATTTGAATTGGACTTAGGACTTAGTTAGCAATGTTCTGCCAGTTGTCTTGGAAACAGGATTCCCAGAAGTTCACCATGGCAAGTTACCTTTGACTCCAATTACGATGACACATATCAGAACTGTGACATTGGAGTTTCATCCAGATGCACTCACTGCATTTATGTCAGGTATACATCATCAAAGTCTGCCATATTAAACAAGAGGAAACGTTTTCAATGTTGGGCTGCTTATTGCAAAATTGTTTTATTTACATAACAGCTGTGTAACTCAAAGAGAGAGCGCAATCTCAATAAAAGACTAGCATATTTGTAGAATTTCTAATAAAGCATTACAGTACTCTACACATCCATGTCTTATTGCTGCCACTGACTAGACATCGTGTGCTCCTTCTGTCCAAAGTAGCAGATTCAGACATCTGGTCAAAAGTTAGGAGGTTGAAGGGGGATCAAATTTACCCACAAGGATACAAATATCTGACATATTTTAACCTTGAACATTTAGATATTTCCAATCTTTTTAAAAAAAACTACAGTTTATCCATCCATTTTCCATAACACTTATCCTACACAGGGTCATGAGGTAGCCTGGAGCCTATCCCAGGGAACTCGGGGCACAAGGTGGGGGACAACCTGGAAGGGGTGCCAACCCATCGCAGGGAAAAATTGCACACACATATACACAGCATTCACTTTTGGAAATGTCAGTCAGCCTACAACACACATCTTTGGACTGGGGGAGGAAACCAGAGTACCCGGAGGAAACCACTGAAGCACAGGGAGAAAATGCAAACTGCGCTCACCTCCATAAAGGGTCGAAGTGAGATTCAAACCCCCAGCCACCATGCCGCCACTACAGAGAGATACAGAGAGAAAAAAGAGCGAGAGAGAGAGAGAGTTTAAGTGTCATCTACTAATCCTTTCAGCACTTTTGAATTTGGAGAGATTGCTTAGCAACAGCACAGAGTGCTGAAGAAATGAACACCGGTGGCAAGGTGAGATGAGCCAGTGGTGAAATCCCAATTACCCCCTCTTAAATAATATGTATTGTTTAGTAAGATGTTTTTGTATTTTTTTTCTTTTTATTAGCACAATTCTGTGTAATCTAATTGAAAAACCTTGCAATTTATTTATGAATGGTGTGAATGTTATGTACAAATATGCAAGGTGTCATCAAAATACGTAGAAGAATTGCTCAAAACAACATTATCAGTGCAGAAATCTTAGTGTGGCTAACTGCATATTTAGTTCAGCATAGTATTCTTGATTTTGTGTGTGATCTTGCCCAAAACTAGGAGTCAAATGCAGGTGTAAAATAGAGACATCTATGTTGTTCAGAGTTGTGTAGCTGGTGTTGCCAGGTGTGCATTTTCCTGCTGACAGTATCTATCTATCTATCTATCCATCTATCTATCTATCTATCTATCTATCTATCTATCTATCTATCTATCTATCTGTCTGTCTGTCTGTCTGTCTACTTTCAGTAACTGCTTTTTTTCTGGTCAGGGTTGCAGTGGCTCTGGGTTATATCACAGGAACACAGGGTACCACACACACACACACACACACACACACACACACACACATTCACACCTAGAGCCAATTTAGGGTAACCAATCCATCTGCATATTTTTTGATAGTGGAAAGAAAGCAGAGAACCCAAAGGAAATCCACATAGAAATGTGGAGAACTTGCGACAGACAGTAACCGGAGCTCATGGCTGACCTTTTCCACTACTTCACTGCAGGTTTTTAAACTACAATTTGTGCCTCACACAGGTAACATTTAGTAGGCATGCTTTTATTAAATTTTGAGTTTATTTCAACTCAACAGTGTAATCCGTATTTTAAAAAGTGCAGTTCTGTAAATACATCTGCTGATGGTTCTGGACACATAATCAGTAACATTCCTAGATACCTCAGGTTATTTGGGTCTTTCATCTTCATACACTCTCCTCCAGATGAACCAGCTGTGATCAGACCCCAGCTTGTGAGCAGGTGGCTCACTACTGTCCTCATGGCTCTCCTCTCTTTAGCCATCATCTCTTTAGTCTCTTTAGTCATCGTGATACTGCCTCTGCTTCAGTGATATTACAGATGGCTCTTTGCTTATCCACACCCACGATGAATGGGTCTCTGGACAGAGATGAGATGCGGCATCTGACCTTTATTGGAAAGCAGCTTGCCCTCCAGCCTCCCTTCTGGCAGTTGCTGTCCAGATCATCGGAAGTTTTCTTTCAAAGAGCTCTTCCACAAGGTCTTCCCAAAAGACTGTGAGACCCAGCAGGACCATTTTTTGTGGACTCAGACAGCAGGAAAATGTCAAGGTGATAATTGCAATGTGACTAGGGAACTTCAGCTGCTACTCAAGGTCTACCAATATCTGCCCGTCTCTTTCAGAGAGCAGAATTGCTGCTGTTTTAACTGGGGGACGAGGTTGCTCAACAGGTGATGGCGTTCTTGGTGGGACAGGATCAGTTGGCATGAATGACTCCTGAGCTGATGGCTTCTGCAATGGCCTTCATGACCTGATTGCACCACCAACAGTAGCATCCCTCTCCTAATAGCTTAGGATATAGTCCAGGGTTCCACACTTTGGGCATAATGGGCAGGCTGGTGACTCCATCATGCACCACAGGTGAAGGCAGTAACTCTGGCCAATTATATATTTCAGGAGGGCTTGTAGAATACAATTTATTTTTCTGTGTTTATGAATAGCACATGAAGGTTTAGTGGTTAGCATGTTTGCCTCACGCCTCCAGGGTTGGGGGTTTGAATCCTGTCTCTGAGTTGTGTGTAAAATGTTTGCATGTTCTCCCTGTGTTTCAGGGGTTTCCTCCAGGTACTTCAGTTTCCTCCCCCAGTCCAAAGACATGCTTTGTAGGCTGATTGGCATTTACAAATTGTCTGTAGTGTGTGTGAATGTGATTGTGCCCTGAGATGGGTTGGCACCCAATCTAGGGTGTCCTCCGCCTTGTCAGCACAAGAGTCCCCTGGGACGCTATGTACAGAAAATAGCTGGATGGATGCATACCACATTGTGTAAATGCTCCTGCAAGAAACTTACAAATCATTTTTTTAAATCCAACTTGTTAAATATTACATTGCTTCTTAGCACATCATAGGATAAATGATTATCGAGATGTTATCCTGTTTCCCCATAACATAGTCACTTCTATTTGCGCAAAAAATCCCAGTCATTTCACAGGCGTTGGATTAAATCTCAGCCCAGTCATTGGCTGACAAGATTCTGACTCTGACTAATATTCACTTTTCCAACAGTAGCTGACAAGCTGAAACCTAAAGCTAAAGAACTTACTTGAGCACATGAGCCTGTACAAAAAAAGTACTGTGACAGATGAGAGCAAATAAAGTATCTTCACACAACATATCGTATACCGTTACCGTATACAGTTTTGGGTGTCTCAGTTTTAATTTTACAAAAGTTTCAAGAACAGTTAATTATTTGTCATGCTATAAGTGCAAATAGATGACTGATTGAAGCCTTCGGCTGCATCCCAAACCACATACTTACTGAAATACATGCATTTCTCCTACTACATAGTAGATAAGTACGTGGTTTCGGACGCAGCCGTGCTCTCTTGTTTACCCTCAAATGGTTGAGAACTGCCGTGTGTGATCGTGTCCTGTCGCAGAATGCAGTGAAAACTCCAACACAACGTTAATAGTGGAATTAACAAGTGAGAATGCAGATTATTAATTATTTATATTTCTTTTATTTGAAGACTAACATCATGCCCAGAAGTGTTCCTCTTTTATCACAGAATTTTGCCAGCATATTTGTATTGATTAAAGATTGACTGCCTCTGAAAGATAACTTAGTTGCTGTTATTACTTAAGTTATCGCAGCTCTAAATCGGCCTCTGCTTCTTCTCTCTCTCTCTCTCTCTCTAATAAGTTGAAAATAACACATTTTGTCATGTTACTGACAAACTAGAAAACATACCATCCTGAAGACTTTCCCGTGAGAAAACGCTGACACTGGAAACTCCTTCCATTAAATGTTTAATAAATGCAAAAGCTTCATGATATAAGTGATAATGTGTTTTTGTTTGTTAAATAACAACACATTTTTAAATCCGCATTTTATTCGCATTGAAGCATCTCTCATGTAAATAAAAGGAAAAGTAGTAAAAGTCCCTGTAAACGAGTTGTTACTATAGAAACGATAACATATTCGAATGAGTGCATCTAAAATAAACCTGGGATTTGACCAATCAGAATCAAGAATTCAACAGCCAACTCTGGCAGCCAACAAAGATGTTTTAATAAACCAATAACCCTTTTTAGTGCTTTGGGTTTTCTCCTTAGAGAGAGAGAGAGGGAGAGAGGGAGAGAGAGAGTGAGTGAACACAAAGGAGAACAGCTTTTAGCAGTTTTCCAGAAAAGAGGGGTTTTTTTGTTTTGTTTTGTTTGTTTTTTAACCCCCCTGTGGTTATGTGTTATAAATAAAACCTCTCTGCAATGATATTTCTGTATGAGTTCTGGTTTGGTTTCTGGCTTCTGCTGTTATTGTATTGTCAGACAAACATGCTCCAGACTCTTTCCTTCATTAAGAAACAGGAAATGTTTAATCTAGTATCAGATTACTGGGGTTTAATAGTACTACTGTGTGTCATTTGGGTAAAAAAACAAAAAAAACAAACAAACAAACAAAAAAAAAACAGTAAAACTGCTCTAAAATCAGACCCCTTGATGAGAGACACCATGCGCGACTGATTCAGGAGGATGATTCAAAGTGAAAAGTTTTGGGATAGAAGGATTCAAGGAATGAAGGGAAAACAGGAAAAAAGAGAGCTGCAGTTAATTAGGATGGAGACTCTTGGACTCGTTTGTTTGAAGAGAGACAGCAGGAGTGAGGCTGGATAAGATGAAGGGAGACAGAGAGGTGTCTATAGAACATAATGGGGCCACAGTTTGAGCTCCATAAACAAAATACAAGATAACAAAGTAAGAAACTGGAGATGAAATGGAGGAAGCAACAAAAGTAGGGAGAGAGAATGAGGTGGGAAAGACTAAAAAATAATGATACACACACACACACACACACACACACACACACACAGTCAAACTATGCCTAAGAGACACTTCTGTTGACATAAATATTAAATAAATCTTGTTAATTACACCCACATCTAACATTAACCACACACCCACCCACTCACACACACACACACACAAGCCATAAGGTATCTAAGGTTAAAGGTCACATATTGGGACTGACCTTGGTGTTTGTGCACTTTGACAGCTTTGAATGGACCTCATAGATCAACAGGGATCATCTGTGTCAAACTGAGACCTTGTGCTACACAAGGTCCATCCCTCCTCTCTCTCTCTCTCTCTCTCTCTCTCTCTCTCTCTCTCTCTCTCTCTCTCTC
>JAOUWY010000052.1:6206386-6216682 GCA_025728095.1 Prietella phreatophila | reverse complement strand
CATTGTTGTTGCCTTTAACTCTCAGTACATTTACATGGACAACAATAATCTGATATAAACCCGATTAAGACGATACTCTGATTAAGAAACGAGCATGTAAACAGCGATTAATGATGACTATAATCCGATTAAAGTCATATTCGAAGTAAACACAAATAGAATTAAGACGTGGAGTATTCCTGTTTTAGTCGCATTATCGACGTGTATTACAGACATGTACACACCTTAATCACCGTGTTTTGCGACAGGATACGTACACACACAGCAGTGCTGAACCGTTTGAGGGTAAACAAGAGAACACGACTGTGTCCCAAACCACGTATTTACCTACTGTATAGTAGGCGAAATGCATGCATCTCAGCTAATATATATTAGGTAAGTATGTGGTTTGGGACGCAGCCCACGACTTCAAGCAGTTTTCTATTAGCATGTATAGCATGACAAATAATTAGCTGCACTTGAAGTTTTTGTAAAATTAAAACTGAAACCCAAAACTGTATACGGTACCATAATGAAGACGAACTGTATGTCGATATGTGAAATTCTGGAGGGACGTCGGACGGCGTGGCGTGGGGACATAATGACGTGTGCTGTTAATCGATCTGTGTTCTATAACATATAAAACAGGAACATGAAAGGAATATTCTAAAAGCGACTCATGTAAACACCTTAATCACAGTATTGTCTTATTCAGAATAAGGTAATGTAAATGTAGTCAATGTCCCATTTCCCTGTGGTCTAGTTAGCACAATTAGGACCATAGCGAAAAATTTCACGTCTGAAACAGGTGAAAGTTTGCCAGGAATTATATTCATGAGTAGACTGCTCCCACACAGAGTGAGGATGATGGTGAAGGAGGGGAAAAGAACCACAAAGAGAACCATTTCAGAAGTACACAATCTAGATTCTAGATTATTCTTTCATAACAGCATGTTTTTAGAATTGTTGCAATAACAAAAAAAGAAACTTTACCTGAGAGCATCTCACAAAATGCAACCTCAACTTCACCGAACATTGTTAGAACTACAGTTGACACTGTGTGTTGTAGTCAGATGAGAACAAAATAAAAAATTTTGGTTAAGCCCACTATCAGCCCGTGTGTTAGAGGTGGAGCATTGATGCTTTGGGGTTGTATTGTGGCTGGTCGAGCGGGGGGTCTTGTGAAGATTGATGGTACCATGATTTCCATTAAGGATCAGGATGTTTACAGCCCAAAACCTGGTTGCCTCTGCCAGGAGGTTCAGACTTGGCCATAGATAGAGCTTTCAGCAAAATGACGAGCCAAATATACTTCCACAACATCACAGAAACAGTTAATGAATTACAAAATGAGTGGTTTGCTAAATTAAAATCTTAACATCTGGATTTCAACCCTACTGAGAACATCTGGTCTGAAATAACAGCATACTGGAGCTTAAAGAAGTTCTGCATGGAGAAGTGTACCAAGTGTCTAACCTTGTTAGGATGTTGTTCTCTCCATATTGGTCCCAACATGCTATTTTTCATCAAATCCATCCTTTACATGTGTGCATTTTGCATATGATTTTATCCAAAGCTTATAAATGAAGCAGAATACAGTCCATGCATTTTTTTTTTTTTTTACAAGAAGCAAGTGATTATAATTGCCACGTGATTTAAACACCATTTAAACCCAAGTATGAGAATAAGGGAGGAGGCAAAACGATCAAACTATTGGAGCTGGAATACATTCTAGTGCAAATACTAGTCAAACAGGAGCAACTAATCAATCTTCTAATCACACAAGCTTGTCATTTGAGTTTAGAAACAAATTAAAAGACTACTACACAATAACAACAATAATGATAGTGATACTGGAATCCTCAAGAACACCGGAGCTCCCTGCGAGTCATGATGCGGCAGCATTAATCGTTTCAATTTGTCAAACACAATTAAAGGCCGTTTCTGGAGCTCTGCTTTGCATTAATGATTTTGTTTGGGTCGTCTGGCTGGGACGTTACTGTAGTATTTGTAAAGTCTGCATTTCCTAGCAGAATATTCTGCTCTCGCTATGGTGAGTGTGTGTGCAAGTAGGTGTCAGGTGCAGTGTGAGCTCATGTGTAGTGTGTGTGTGTGTGTGTGTGTGTTTCTGTCTCTCGCAGGTTTTGGTGATCTCGACCAGGCTTCTGCGGCCAGCTGATATTCCACACCTGTTGTTCAGCACTGACAGACTCGCACCTGATATAGGAGTGTGAGAAGAGAAAGCAGACCACACACACAGTAAAGCATACACATTCCTCAAACACACACAGAATAGAAGCATTTTCTATTTACCAGAGACCAACACACACATGCTTCTGTGGTGCATGTATGAATGGTTTGTTCAAAGTTTGGCTATTACTGTAAAGAGACTAAACACTATTTAAAATATATATACTGAAAACAAATGCAGATTAAAGTAGTTTATTGTTAATCGATGCTAAGGGTACTTCTTGAAGTGTATTGTTTGCACAATTTGTAAAATTGTTGCAGATTGAAATAAATTTGATATTAACGGCATATTTGTGTGAGAGACTTCAAGTGTGGATGGCGTGAGAGACACAGACAGGAGTGTGAACTTTCTTTTGCCTTGGCAGTTTCACCCTTTCTCTCACGCACCAGTGAGTTCTGAGTGGTGTGTCCTCCTGTGAAGCATCGTGGAGAATGCACTTGGAACATTGCACAAAGCATTACTAACTTCTCCCGGTTAACTTTAAACCCTCCACATCACGCACGCCTTGTTGATTAGGGAGGGTACCACTGTGTTGTACTCTTTGTAGATGTGTAGAACATATTACAAAGCAATTCCACCCACATTTATTGCTTAAAGTCAGCGTGTTAAAGGGTGAGCTCGGTGCTGGTCTGCTTCTGATTGGCACAGACCGAGTATGAGGCAGCACAAACACCTGGTGTTGAACTGATGACACAGCAAAGATTCAGTTAATGGTGCTGGAGCTGCCAGAGTGCGTTTTCAGTGGGTGTCTGAAATAAGCAGTACATGACTGAATATTTTTCATAGTTTTAAGTCAAATATTTTATTTTCAAATCACAAAACAATAAATAAGATCAAGCCTTAGCCCTGGGGCATGATGTAAAGTGCATTTTTTTTTTTAATTGTACAAATGGGCACGGAGTTTAACACAAACACACATTACTACTTGTGCCCTTCAGCTTTACTGCCTCGTTCCTTTAACAGTGCCTGCTTTCAGTTTGTTTCTGCTCAGAGCTGAAAGCCTTGACAAAAAGAAAATGTCTGCGTGGATAAAAATACCCAGCCCTTCATCCTTCACAAGCTCTGTTGCCAAGTGAAGTTGTCTACAAATATAACGCAGTGTACGCGTACGTTAATTTAATTTTTTAGTCCAAATGTCTTTTTGCATTCCTCATCGTTCTTTAAGGCAATTTTAGACGCCACGGTTCCCAGGATCCTGCTGCAGCCGCTCTCATACAAGTCAGTTGCAGCAGCACAGGTGGTTTGTTTGCCCTCCACCACAAGATGGTCAAAGTTCACAAGTCGGAGGTTACCGATGTCAGAGGTCATAGTTCAGCACCCCTTTGTTTTAGATCTGGCCTGCTGATTAGCAGTTTGACTCAAGAATAAGACCAAAACTTTGCTTCAGTGAGCCTCTGCCTTTCTGATCTTCGTCCTGCCACTCAACCGTTCACTCTTCTGTCTTGTCTAGTCCCACTTCCGGGCCACATCCCTCGTGCTCTTCCTCACACAGAAGTGACTGTGCGCACTTTGGCCGACAGCACCTGCTTGAAGCGCCTTTTCAGGTCCTGCATGTTGGGTGATTTGGGCCTGGGAATAAGAGGTGATTTCTTCTTCTCGTTGGTGGCTGAAGCTGCATTGGTGCTAAATGGCACCTGTCTTTTGGCAAGCTCAGTGCAGAGTCTGTGGAAAGCTCTGTGCACCTGACTGTAGTCTTCGCTGGCTGACACCTCGTAGAAAGAACAACCGAGTGCCATGGCCAGCGCAGGGCCCTGCTGCGCCTCCACCCGCCTCACGTGCACCATGTCCGCCTTATTGGCCAGCAGGATAATCGGTGGTGCCGGTCTATCAGCATACACATGGCTCACAAGCTGATGGAGCTGACTAATGAGGTCAAAACTATGACCATCGGTCACAGAATAGACCATGACCACGGCATCGGCCCACTGGATGGAGCGTCTCACATGTTCTGTGCAGCTCAGACCATTGGCGTTTACCTGAAAAGAGACATACGAATGTAAATTGTAGGCTTTTCAGAAACACTGTGGCACACAGTATGGAAATGCATAATGGCAGAAGCGTGATTATATACACTATATGGCCAAAAGTATGTGGACACCTCAACCAACCATCACACCCATGTGTGTTCCTTCTCCAAACTGTTACCACAAAGTTGGAAGTACACAACCGTATAAGATGACTTTGTATGCTGTAGCTTTACAAATTCCCTTCATTAGAACTAAAAGGCTGAGCCCATGACGATGATCCTATGCACAAAGTGAGCTCCATGAAGACACTTAAGATTGAAGTGGAAGAACTCGAGTGTCCTGCACAGAGTCCTGACCTCAACCCCACTGATCACCAGCTGCACCCTAGAACTCCGCTTGACCTCAGTAATGCGCTTGTAGCTAAATAATCAAACACACAGGCACAATCCAAACTCTAGTGGAAAACCTTCCCAAAAGATTATTATAGCAGCAAAACAGCTGGAATGGGATGTTCAAGCAGATATGGGTAGTATGGTCGGGTGTCCACAAACTTTTGGCCATATAGTGAAGGTACTATTTTATGCCTAGTCAAAAGAAAAAAAAGTTCTCCTCTAATAAATTAGCCATACAGTAATGCTACCTTGCCATACAGAGGAAAAACTAGAAGCTAATGCTGGTTATAGGGAGTCTCAAGGCAGCATTACAGTATGGTTTACTGCCCGAGGTGGCTCTAAAGAGGAACGTGACGGGAAAGTATCCGTTAGTTTGGACAACACCGTTACACGAACTGAGGGGAAATGAGGTGGCTAGACTTGTCTGAATCGCAGACATTCTGTGGTTTTTGGAGCACTGCCCAGATCAGCACACTAGCCTTTGGAGCATGACAGAGACTAAAGCACAGAAACAATGTGCCATCCCCCCCCCCTTGCACCCGTACTGGCTTGTACGTTAAATAACTAACTGTTTGAATCACGGAAATCTACATTTGTGTCTGTCGTTTCGGAAAACAAATGCACCCCCGCTGTCCCGCAGCACATCCCCGGGTCTCCCACTGCGCGTCGTGATGTTCGTGGGTTTAGAAACTCGTGATGAGAGTACAGGCTGAGTGACGACCCTCTGACTGCTAGAAATCCCAAATGTTCAAATCAATACCAGCAAAAGGCATGTGCTCTCTTACAAAAGGCAAAGACTAACACCAGCAGGCGAGCGGTTTATTATTTACATTTCGGTCCCCTCACCTGGACTCCAGGTGTATCCTGCACCTGAATAGCCACTTGTTCTCCGTCGATTTGGACTTCTCGGGAATACAGGCTGCCTGCAAACACAGACACAAGCACCAGGCGTTAACATGGGCACAGGGCGAGTCCACAGATGCTGGAACATGAGCTCGGTAAATTAAAGTGTTATTATTGCTGTTATTTTACCTGCATTTCTCTCGTAGTCGCCAATAAATCGCTTGGTGAGGAAGCGAACAACTAGCGCTGGAAACACACAAAGACACCAGAGTTGATCAGATTTGAAGCACAGACCGCTAGTGAGGACCTGAACGCAGTGTGTATACAGATAGTGCTCCGTGTACACATCAGCTCACCTGTTTTCCCCACTCCGCTGCCCCCGAGCACGGCTAGCTTTAGGACCCGGCTGGACCCGCACTCCGAGCTGGGGTACTCTGCTATAGTAGACATGTTCTGGATTAGGCGCATTGTAAACACTTTCAACCGGGAAAAAACACAGTCCAAGCAGAAAAACCGTGCACACACGCCACGTCTGGTGTTGTGTCGTCCGATGACTCGGTCTGGTATTCCCGTTTAAACCCCGCAATAATCTGAACCCTTCACTAAACTATTCTACCTGTTGCACAGGTTTCAGCGCTCTGAGTCAAGCTCGCGCGACTGCGGTCTATTTATAAGCGCTCCAGAAGAGCTCGTGTGTGATTGGCTGTTGTTGAACATCGTCGCGCTCACTGTCCCCGCCCCCTCCCTGCTTTCATGTGGAGCCGCGAGCCAATCAGGATGCTGATGGGGGCGTGACAGATGGTCGACGGATTCATAATAAAAACATCCTAGAGGCTAGTGATGGGAATTCCAACTCCTTTCAAATGGTTTGGGTAATAAACTGACAGCTGAGTTTTTCGGCTTTCAAACATTTTTATTTCCTCCTCTAAACTGCAATATTTTCACCAGGAATTGTTGTTGTTTGCTTAAGTGTAGCTGAAATTGTTTCACGGAATCTTACTCTTCCTGTGGGGGGGGAAAACACTAGGCCTATAGAAACAATCACAGAAATTCTAATGGTTTCCATTAGAAATTTCATTACAAACCATCAGCTAACCGTTTAAACTATTTCCGTTACCATTATTGGTCCTTAATTTTATCCACTAGACATAACATGGCACCAACTGAAGGCAAGAAATTACCAATTGAGACCCAGAGGGACTATTACATTATTATTTCCATCAAAACCAGTACAATTCCCATTAGAGCTGTTAAACCATTACAAATTCTCTGAGGGTTTTTGTTGTTGTCACCACGTGCATTCAGCCGAAGTGTTTACTAACAAACATCGCTGCGAAAGAGCGTGCGAAACTATTTCGTGCGATTGTGATTTCGCCAATTCCAGTATTTTTCTGCAAAAAAGCACAACAATAGTTTTTATCACAAATAAAAAAAAAAGTAGCAGCAAAATCAAGTGTTTTTGGCCACCACAATCACAAAAAATCTCCCTGAAATCCTGGTTGAAATAACTGTGTTTAAAAGAAACAGTGATCTGTATTTTCTTTTCACAGTTTTTTCAAAAAACTTATTTCAACAAGTGAATGAATGTTTATCCATTTATTTAAGAAAAACATATTTTATGACTCATTGTGTTCTTGTTTTTCAATGACTCATCATTTTCTGACTTCATGGCTTGTGCTAGTACACCATAATGTTATATAGCTTATGCAGGTGCTAACTGCTTGTTGAGAAGGACATGTTGTTCACAGGGTGAGGTTTGTTGTTTTCAGTGCTGTAGTAGGCCTGTCTGCAGTTCCCAGCCATATTACTGTTTTGTCTGCTCTATTGTTTTGGCTTGTATTGACTTGCCTCATTGTCTAGGGGAGGAGTCTTTATGGTGTGTGTGTGTGTGTGCGTGTTGGGAATGCCCATTTCCATTTTGCAGATATCCAGGGTCAACCCCCCAAACCCCAGACAGTAAAAACTCAATTGTGAGCATAATCATTCTGTTCCCCAGACAGATTGTCACGCCGCTATCAGCTCACTGGCTACAAAAGCACAATTACTATCCAACATTTCCCCATCATTTACAGCAATCACTGATCTTAGGCTGAAATATGCCTTGATGGCTGGTCATAATACCTCACTGTACTCATGTGGTCTATTTACCAATTTATCAGACTCTATTAGTTTAGTCAGTGTAAGTGCTTTTCTGCTTTTGGAGTATACGGAAAAGCATTTCTGTGTTTTTAACATGCATGGGCAGATGTGTTTAATCTCACTGCTGCTGTATGGTCATGTGCTTCTGAAGATTAAAGTCTTGTACATTCTTTTGTTTTGAAATCGAGTGATAGTCTCTTACACCCATACAACACATAGTGTTGGAGAATTCTGGCAATTCCACTGCTTTGTCTGGTTTCACTCACTGGCTCTAAATAATCTAATAGTTTTCCTTTACTTTCTCCCTTTCTCTGTCCCACTTTCTTTCACTCTATCTTGTGTCTTTCACCTGCGCTCATGTGTTGGCCTGTGCAGGTATTTTGGCAGTGGGCCCCATGTGATTAGGGGCTGGTATGTATATTTGATAAAAGGCATGCTGACAGGTGGATTCTGATGAAATTCAAAATTAATGGGGTTGATTTGCCAGCCTCACGCCATTAAAACACACACACATACAATGCATGACCTTCTGCATGCTACATGCCTCTGTTCAGAACATCAGAGACCATTCTGTTGGTGTGTGTGTTCTTGTCTCCCAGACACGATCACATCATGGGGATTAGAATGTGTGTTCAATTCAAAATGGGGAAAAAAATAAAATAAAATAAGCAGCGTAGACGTATTCTGGCCGTTGGTCCTCATCTGTTTTTTTTTTCTTTTCTTGTGTTAACATGTGTTTATGTTTGCACATTTATCCCTTTTCAATCGTTTAATCGTACACCATGCACCGGTTTTTCATTCCAGCAGTTACAATCGGTTCTGGCTGGTTGCCATGAATGTGTCAGCACGATAGAATGGTGATGAGAGAGTGAGGGTAGGACGATACAGGACAGGACTAGAGAGAATGATGAAAAGTGAAGTGTGGTGAATACAGAGAGGTTTTTTTAAGGAATGAGGAGAGTCAATGCAATAGCAGGAAGTAGGAATTATGATTTTCATATAATCTCTTAGTTGGAGGGAAAAGGTCCATCACTGAGAAATCCCAGATGTCAAAACTACATTGTGGCCTTCCCTGATGATGGTCTTTTTTTATTATTACTTCTTTACAGCTAATCATTTATAGAGGGTATTTGTATCCATGGTAACCTGCAAATCCAATCCAAGCATTCAATGTTATACAAGGACCTGATAGTGATACAAGATATGCAAAATTAGGTGTCCACCAACTTACTAGGAACAAGTCCAGAATGCTTGTATGATAAGACGACGAGGACGAGCAAATTCCCAGGAGAGATACATACAAAGCCTTCAGTCAAAATATTAATGATACAATCTTAAGTCAAAAGCTACTTTGCATCGGGTGAAAAGTGGTCACATATTAACAGTAGATGAACAGTGCAAAATTCCTTTAATGAATGTTTAATAGGACATGATGAATATACAGTATTGTGCAAATTGTAAAGCACATGTAAGAATTTCGGTGAAACTTTTAAAAATATTGCAATGAAAAAGTTCAAAAAATGTTACAACTATTAAACAGTAAAAAAATCTTTATTATTGCATCAGATCTCTTCAGTACCCTGTTGTGCGGTTTTATAAGGGAATAAATGGGCTGCTAGGTCGATCCAGGCTTCATAGTTATGCAGACTTTGGCTCTATATTACTTCTATTTTTAAGCTACATACAGACAGCTGTACTTCAGAGCTCTGTTGAGCTCACCATGCCTGGAAATCACATTTGTGCTCACAATATACTATGCTGTACAATAAAGAGCTAAGACAAATCTCCCATTTAAAGAAAAATCCAAACTGCCAAGGCTTTTGCACAATAGTGCACATGCTTTCCATTTAAATGAGCACAAACTTGTAGCAGTATTATTTCAAAACTCATGTCTCCCTAATAGTAAAAGTGGCCTGTATAGCATCGGCCCACGGTTTAGTATCTAACGACCTGCGTGAAATCCAATGCTGAAGTCCAGTGCTAAAACTTTTACCATTTCAGTGCTAGTTCTGTCAGCTCAATAGATGTGATATTAGCAGCCATGCTTAGATTGCTGATAGCACTAATGTGCGCATGCTAATTATCAGCATTCTAACTTGCCAACAAAAGCCCCAGGTGTCTCGAGTCTTCAGCTAGCGTGTCAGAGATTAAGCCGAGGTGTGAGGTTATACACGTTTAACATCTCGTTGAAGATGCATTGCATCCGACTGTTCTGCATTGACACCCAGATGTGGTGCAAAAAGCTAGGTGTGAAATGAACTCGTATCTTTGAGCCTAAGTATGTTCTGTTTTCAAGTAATCTGTTCTTTAATGTATAGTTAGAAATTCTGGCCGAGGAAGACGTGTGTAAAATGGCACGATGTACCAGGAGGCTTTTATTGAATTTGTCCGAACTCAATACGGCATGTTGTGTTCCGGACTAGGTCATTGGATATAATAGAAAGATAGGCTGGAACAGAACATGTAATTTGACTGTAATGAGTAGAGACTCTTCTAATCTTCTCTCCTCGTGTAGTAACATGCTTTATCCTAAGGTCAGTCTGCAGTGATAAAGGTTTAGGCTTTTTTATGCTTCTGATTTACTGAATGTGAATGAATAAATGAGTGAGAGTGAGTTTTATTCAATTTGAAAAGGCTACATCTATAGATCTCGTGTGTGTGTGTGTGTGTGTGTGTGTGTGTGTGTGTGTGTGTGTGTGTGTGTGTGTGTGTGTGTGTGTGTGTG
>JAOUWY010000052.1:6186087-6198742 GCA_025728095.1 Prietella phreatophila | reverse complement strand
GTGTGTGTGTGTGTGTGTGTGAGACCTGTAGTATCAGTGCAGTGTGTGTGTGTGTGTGTGTGTGTGTGTGTGTGAGAGACCTGTAGTATCAGTGCAGTGTGTGTGTGTGTGTGTGTGTGAGACCTGGAGTATCAGTGCAGTGTGTGTGTGTGTGTGTGGAGGTGGTTGGTGGTTGCTTGGTTTATTGGTTGGTGGTTGAGTGGTTGGTTGGGTGGTGGTTGGTGGTTGAGTGGTTGGTTGGAGTGGTGGGAGCTTTTTGCTTGGTTGGTTGGGTGGTGGTTGCTTGGTTGATTGGTTGGTGCTTGAGTGGTTGGTTAGGTGGTGGTTGGTTGGTTGGGTGGTTGCTTGGCTGATTGGTTGGTGGTTGAATGGTTGAATGGTTGAGTTGTTGGTTGGTTTGCTGCAATGGTGCAGTGTGTTCAAAGAGATATATTTAGACATAATATTTTACAACCCAAATTACAAAAAACTTAGGATGCTATGTTAAATGTCAATAAAAAACAGAATGCAATGATTTGCAAATGTCGAAAACCCATATGTTATTCACAATAGAACATAGAAAACATGTCAAATGTTTAAACTGAGTAAATGTACCATTTTAATGAAAAAATAAGGTAATTTTTTATTTGATGGCTGCAACACATCTCAAAAAAGTTGGGACTCGGCAATAAAAGGCTGGAAAAGTAAGTGTTGCTAAAAAGAAACAGCTGGAGGTTAATTGGCAACAGGTCAGTAACAGTAACAGATGTGTTTTCTATGTTCTATTGGGAATAACATATGGATTTATGAGATTTGCAAATCATCGCATTCCATTTTACACAGCGTCCCAACTTTTTTGGAATTGGAGTTGTATTTTTCTTCATGAGTCTGGAGAGTAATTTATCTCACACTTTGTAACTAAGCCTTTCAGAACACTTTTGATTTCTCAGCTTCAGATCTTCCCCGGTTCAGCTCTTTCCTGAGCAAGTGATGCACTATTGTTCAAACCATTCACATTTACCATTCATTGGTAGTTATTCTATGACTTAAACTGGATTAGAGTTTGTTTCAAATAATTACTTTAATATTACTATTTATTATTATTATCCATCCATCCTCCAATACCACTTATCCTACACAGAGTCGCAGGGAGCCTGTTGCCTATGCCAGGGAACTCAGAGCACAAGACAGGGGACACCCTGGACTGGGTACAAACCAATTGCAGGGCATAATCGCACACGTTCTATTTTATTATTTTTATTATTATTATTATTATTATTATTATTATTATTATTGCACCCTCCAGTCGACCCTGCCCAGGACAAAGCAGATAATGAAGATAGATGATAAATGTCCTTCCCTGTGATTTTCATCTTCTAACAAGCCAATCTCTATGAAAACTACTGTGAAGTGTTTTGATATTAGACTTTGCTCATTTGAACATTCAGAATACATACATCCATGAATAGACATACCTTTTTTTTAAGTCTAAACTAGGATTATAGGTAGTATTACAATTTGTCTTTGCTTTGCAAATATTTCTATAACATAATGTTGCAAGACTCATAACAAGTCCTAATGCAAATTTCCTGCAGAGAAATTGACTCAACAGACAGATAAAGTTTACAAGAACAGAAAGCAATCTGTCTCAGTTTCTAGGCAGACATGGCTCACTGGAAATCAGTGACTCAGTAGCTGAGGCTGCAAAAGTCAGAGGCTAATGTCCTCCAACAGAGCCCTCATTATAGTCTAATGATTAGTCACATGACCTGATCTCCATTGGAGGAGATAGAGAATGCTATTTCTACAGTTGCCTTTGTGAGATACTTACAGACTCATAATGGCCTAGTAGTTGAACTACCATGTTCAACACCAGCAATGCCTCAAAACCTGTCTGGGTAAAGTTTTATTAAGAGCTTTAAGGAGGTTTTGAACAGAAAGTTCAAGTACACCCTGGCTCTGTCCAACTGAAAGACTGAGCAAGGTCAGTCTGTACGTCATGCCTTCCACTGATACCTTGCTGATGGTCTTGCCAGAAGAAGCACTACATATAGATATACAGCACATCATCCAGTCACCGAATGCTGAAACACTGTTGATGTTCTAGTGAGAACTTACAATAATTGCATTATGTGTTGTACATAATAGCAATTGGACAATCACTTCAATCTGCAGAGTTTGATCCCTCTGTGAGGGAGATGATTAACAGTTTGCCTTGGCAGGATATGGGGTGACTCTCCACCAACCTCATTTATACACAGTGCCAAATGTGGTTTGCACAATCTGCTCTGGCAGGCATGTGCAAGTCAAGCATGTGAAACCAGGCGTGTGTGCCATGGTCGGATTTTGGATCTGCTGCCAAAGAAGTCTGGGAGAGGAGATTGCTTGTCTCCCATTCTCTGTCTTTTCCCACACAAGTTTTAGACAGGAGAGTCATGCCTAAAAGCCCATAGCAGGTAACTGAGCGCCGCCTTGTCCATGTTCTGTTGAAGGTCCTAAACAGCACCCCTACCACTAAAGGGTGAAACAGAGCACATTTATGAAGGGCAGGGGTTGGCTTTGAGATGCTTTACACCTTAAAACATTCCTCTTTGGACAGTGACTACATCACATCAGTGGGTCCTGATGACAGTATTGCAGGCATACAAACTCCAGTTTTCAGCCTTAATGATATTAATTTGATCCAAGAATTTCCTTCTCTCCTCGACAATAGTGCGACAATGGTACACCCCATAGTTCAAAACAAATAGATTCTACTCAACATATTTCTGTGTTCTCAAAAAAAGGATGTCCAATTCAATTTTTGAGAGGCCTAAAGATCCTTCCGTTCCTGTATGCTAAGATTATCAATTCATGTTGTGAAACCACATGACATGGCGGTTTTCATTTTCCAATCCCCCCAAGAAACAAATGACTTTAAAGATTTGCAAGGATAAGTATTATAATTCAACCTACCCTTTATCCTTTCTCAAGCATCACAGTTTTTGAGGTGTATGAAAGCAACCTGGTTTCTCCTGACAGCCGGGAATATGAGGACAATGCCATACTTGAATGACTGGCTTTTATGTTCCCCCACCACATTACAGCACTCTGTGTCACTGGAAACTCAGAAAAGAAACGAAACAGGCCAAACAATTTCACAAACTAATTCCACAAACACCGAGAAAGCTAACCACCCTGTCAGCAAGTGTCAGGCAGACTTTATTTTGCTTGCCCATCAGTTTCAGCTAGATTGCTATGTGTGGAACTGGCTCCCGCTGAGGATGATTAAAATGTTGACAACGGTCGCTATGGTAATCTCTTTGGTTTTGATGGAACTATGAGCTTTGAAGAAGTAGGTTATCAGCCCATAGCTAGACCCCAAATGCCAGGAACAGAGACATGTTGCTGGAAGTGCAAGGTTGTTCTAATAAATGGAACTTCACTGTGGAAGCCTCTCGTACTAGCTGGTAAACAGTGTGTCCCATACTTATCAGGCCATACAAGATGCCAAACTGAAATGCCTTTTTGAAAATGATCTTTCTGAAGCAAAAGAAGAGAGTGAGAACTGTCTAGTAATAAGCTCACTTGCATGCATTAGTGGCCAGATGTCTTTTTGGGAGTTATATTAATCACTTTTGTAATTAATTTGAATGACCTTGCAACATTACAGTTGGCTGTAATACACCATATGCACACTGACTAGCTTATTCAAAGTTCATATGTAACTAGTGTTTTGGGTTTGTTTTTGTTTTTTTGTTTGTTTGTTTGTTTTTTGTTTGCTGGGATTTGATGCAGCTTTAATGTGAAAATGTTGTAGTACTGTGGTTTACTATGGATCGATTCAGTATATCATTTTTGCAAGCTTTAGTCTAATCACTGGATTTTATTTGGCCTGTGGGCCTTGAGTATCTGGGACTCTAAATGTAGCACTCAATAGGATGAGTAGTGGTAAGAAAAATCTAGATGAAATAACCAGGAACACAAAGACATTGAAGTATTAAACAATGTGTGGATAATACTAACACTACAAAACCAATGTTCTACTATCCTAAAAACAAATGATGAACAGAAGAAGAATAGATATTCGATTATATAAAATTCTAAAGAAGATTTGTTTATTAACCCTCATTCACTAGTTTAGCTCAACCATCATAAGATGGAGAGACCTTGTGAATCCACATTGGAAAAGCTAGCCAGCATCTGTTTCGTGTTCTCAGTGCATCTTCACTAGGTCCTACAGCTGTGGACACAGTCCTGCATTGTTCCAGTTCTTAAAAGAGGACATTTCAGCTATTTTCAATGCCTTCAAAAACATTCTGTCCAATTGGTTCTGGATTGTAAAATCTCTGTTAAGAAAAAATATGTGGGGTTTCAGCACTGTGTGCTGGAGATAATTGCAAAATTGGGCTCCTCTGTGAGAAGTTCTGGCTTCCTTTTACACAACTGCATTCTCTGGATATCATTATTTGTTAACATCATTACCAATGGACACCACTAATAGTGGAGTAGTACAAAGTGAGGCAGAACCACACGAACCTGAGCAACTGGAGTTCCACAGACTGTTATTATGCTGGAGGATAAACTGAGTTAGGACTCTATATATAGAATATATATTATACATTTTTAATTTGGAGGCCAATTCAACACCTTGAACTCTTTGTCATGTTCCTCAAACCGTTCCTGAACAATTTTTGCAATGTGGCAAGGCGCATTATCTTGCTGAAAGAGGCCATGAATTCTAAATGGTTCACAAACTTTCAAGCACCACTGTATACATTGCTGTTCATTTTAGTAGCAACCAGCGATTATAAACCAGAAATTAATGGCTCAGGGTTGCAGTGGATCCTAAGGCTGTCTCAAGAACTGAGTGTCAGTCCATCACAGGACACCATGCTCAGACACATTGACATGTACCTAAGGGCAATTTAGAGTCACCAGTTCCACCTTGTTTTGGGAGGTAGGAGAAAACCCATGCAGACACCGGGAACATGCAAAACTCCACGCAGCCATTAACCCACTCCAGGATCAGAATGGAGACCCTGGAGCTGTAAGGCAGCAACGCTACCCCCTGAACCACCGTGCAACCTCGGTTTAATTTAACGCAATGAAGCTGCATTAAAACATTAGATAAATAATAATAAATATTTTTCAGCTTAGTTCATTAAAACAGTTGGTCTTGACATAGCCATGTTCTGCACATTTAAGCAGTATCCCTGCTCTGACACACCACTCTGGAAAGGTCTGTTAATTAGGCTGATAAACTCCAGAGTAATGAACTACTTCATTAAAATAATTAAATGGTCTACAGATAAGAATCCAGGAAGACGATGCCACTTAAGTTTGGAAAATACAGGTAGAGAACAGAGCTCAGGTAAAGTAGGACAGAGTAGCCCTTTTCCTTTAACTTTTATTTGTGTTCTACATTACCTCTGGATACAGCTTAGGAGCTGCAGTGTGCAGATAGTAACATCATACAGTGAATGATGTAGTAAAGCCAAAATAAATGAATTCAGGAGGAAAGTCGAGAGGACTTTGTCAAGAGCTTTGAACAATTGTGAAAGTAGGTCAAAGCTACAGTACAGGAGGAGTTAATTTGCCTTGCATTCATATGTAAATTGTATAAACATTCATACAATGGAAGAAGATGAGAAGACAGCCACTAAAATAGTTGATGAGTGCAGGCCATGTGAATGAGAGCGATGTTTATTTACTTTTTTCAATAGAGCTTAGCATGGGTTAGTTAATTTAGCTCAGAAAACTCTTCAAAGAGGGGGCACACTTAGTGGTTAGTACGTTCACCTCACACCGCCAGGGGGGAGGAGGGTTCAATTCCTGTGTGTTCTCCCCATGCTGTGGGGGTTTCCTCTGGGTACTCCGGTTTCCTTCCCCAGTCCATGTAGGCTGATTGGCATGTCCATAGTGTATGAATGGGTGTGTGAATGTGTATGTGATTGTGCCCTGTGATGGATTGGCACCTGTACCCTGCCTTGTGCCCTATGCCTCCTAGGCTAGGCTCCAAGTTCCCTGCAACCCTGAAGGATAAGCGGTATAGAAAATGAATGGATGGAGATTTTCAAAGAATGCATGAAACTAACTTAATCAAATTGATAAGGGACTGAATGGGATGGAACTGAACTGCCCTGACTTTGTTATACTCTAATCTAATAATATGTGTTCTTTGGGGGTTTTCTTTCTTGGTTATTGGTAGCTTCACAGAAGCCATTTGTGAAAGGAGGCAGGAGAAAGGGGAATTTTAATGAGCTTTTATTGTTATTGCATGTTATTGTTAAATAATTTTAATGAATAATAATCCAGAACACTTAAGACTTTTTGAAGTCTAAAGAGGTTATATCTGTGATGGAGTATATACCTGGATATATGTATACCTGGATATACATTATGGTTTATATAATGATAAGCAATGTTTTCACCACAAAAAGGACATCTGAGCAAGTAAATACAGTCAAATTGATTGAAATTGGTTTACAATATAAGATTATTAAACCTATTTCTGGACACTTTGACACATTTCAAGCTAAAATTAGACTTATTCTCTGGCAGATGGTTTATCTTAGAAGTTTTAAAGCTGAGAATTAGTGGAAATCTCTAGAAATACATTTAATAATTTTATATTTGGTTTAGTGAAATATTTATAATAGGAAATACTAGATACCTTTGACAATATTCAAGATATTTTCACTTGCTCAGATGTCTATTTTTTGCAGTACTTTTTTTTTTCTAGGTCAGCTTATGCACAGACACACTTCCAGTTAGCATCGGGTGGTGAGGCTGAACTGCTGTGCCCCCTCCTGCACACAGAGACACACTATGGTCTTTGTTTGACTGTTGCTATGGTAGCCATTACTGTCTCTCAGGTGACTACATCTTCATATGTAGGATTTCAGGTTCACCTAAGAAGAACTCTCTCTCTCCCTCCCTCCCTCTCCCGCTTCCTCTCCTGCTCTCTGTGCAAATGCGTTAGTTAAAATTACATGCAAAAAACAAGTGTGTGGGCACACAGGCTAATTAACATCTTCAGTAGAAACATGCACATGCATCAGAGGTTCATCTATTTTTTCATCATATTTCTGATAACAGACACTGCTACCCGACAACACGTGATGAAGCTCATGCAGCCTTCAGTTATTTTCTTTATTTAGCAGACTAAAGCCAAATGCCAAATAACTTTGCCTTCTTCCGTGGTATCTACAAGCAGAGCCAAAAATAACCCACAACACACACACAGACAGATGAGTGTTTATACTGTCAAGTGCAGGAGGGCATGCTGGGATGGACTCCAGATGTTTCACTGGAACATTCTGTCCAGAGTGAAGTGGTTCCCAAGTCTGGTCCTGGAGTCCCCGGCTTTGCATATGTAGTTAGTTATTTTCCCTCCTCTAACTCACCTGATCCATCTATTTGAAAAAATAACAGATTCTCCCCAGTTGACATGCGTGTGAAATCATGGCCAGGGTTTGGCAACACCACATTAGTATACAGTATTTCAATTGGTTATTCACAATTTCAGTGACTTTTATGGTAATATGTTTGTGTTATGGACTTCAATATGTTTTTCTAGCACCTCTCTCTCTCTCTCTCTCTCACTCTCTCTCTCTCTCTCTCTCTCTCTCTGCATTCATCCAGTTAACTATGCAGATATAAGTCTTTGCTTCCATGCCAGAATCCTCTGGCAACCAACACATGTATAATTTACTAATTGACAACACATGTAACTCACTAACACACTTAGTTGAAGCAATTGTTAATAGAAATGCAGTCTTCAGAGACAACCACTTAAGGTCAGAAGACTGCAAGGGCTCGAATATTGGCAAACATTGGCCACTTAAGGCCAGCCTTAAGTGCCTTGCATCTTTCAAAAAACTACTCACCAAGGTATGGGAAGCAAAGGAAGAGCCATAAATAGGTACATGATGTGCTGAAATGGCCACGAAATATACTCTCAACGTGGAAGCAGCCCTGCCTGCATCCAAATGATGCGTGTATTCTCAATGTGCTTGATTCTTTTTTGCTTCTACTTTCAACATATATAAATAAAATGATACCATATTGGCATCACTGTTATCATTATTCAAACTCCAGAATATAATTCAAAGTTACTATTTTTCCATTCAATACCCGAGAGAGCGGTGTTTTGGGTTTTTGAACTCCATTCATATGACTCCTTGCTGCACTTTACATCATTCTGCTGTGAAACACAATCCATTTATTTTTTGCTGAAATCACAGCAGGTTAGATAAGGATAGTCTGAATCCTGAGTGACCTACTTTTTTTTTTTTTTACATAATTGTTCTCGTAAGATGAACGATAGCCTCCATTTGCTTTCATGTCTTTTGTTCATAAATCACCACCATGGTCTGAATGTTTTATATTACTTTGCATTATTCTTGTGAAGACAACGGCCCTGACGTCCTACTGACTTCCTGTCCTGATCCTATATAAAAAAAATAAGTTGTGAGATCTGTTAGTTGTAAATACAGTATATTGTGTTCTAGGAATAATATTTAGTTCTATTATTAGCCTCCGCCTGGCTTAACTTCACATTCGTCTGTATGAACAGAAATCCTAGCATTTACAGAAATGGCTATCCATAACATCTTCCATCCATCTATCCATTTTCTACTGCTTACTCCTTCTTCAGGGTTGCGGGAAAGCCTATCCCAGGAAGCATCGGGCACAAGGCGGGGTACACCCTGGACAGGGTGCCAGTAAATCGCAGGGCACAAGGCGGGGTACACCCTGGACAGGGTGCCAGTAAATCGCAGGGCACAATCACATACACACACACACACCCATTCATACACTACAGACAATTTAGACACGCCAATCAGCCTACCATGCATGTCTTTGGACTGGGGGAGGAAACCAGAGTACCTGGAGGAAACCCCCGCAGCATGGGGAGAACATGCAAACTCCACACACACACGGCCCCGGCGAGAATCGTACTCTGGACCCTGAAGGCGAACGTGCTAACCACTAAGCCACCGTGCAGTTAGAATTAGTGAGAGTCGAGGTATCTGAGCTTTTCAGGCAAAATACTCTTTTCCTTATTCAGCTAAACCCTTTGAGCAAACATATGTGTGAGAACACATAATAAAAAACACATGCTCACGCAAACAGTTTAATGCATGTTTTCAGTAATTGAGAGAGGTTGCAAATCTATATCTGGTGTTCATATCTGGCAAGTTAACCCACTGACGCAGTACTCATCTATCCACTGAGAAGGAATGTATGTCAGTAATTAAAGCGAGGCGTGGGGCTGCAGCGTGGAGCATTGCACAGCTAGCTCCAAGGTCCTCAGTACAATCCTGAGCTCAGGTTACTGTCTATGCAGAGCGTCTGTGCAGGTTCTTCCCATGTCTGCATGGGTTTTCTCTGGGTTCTCTGGTTTCCTCCCATCTCCCAAAAACATTAAGATATGCTATTTGGCCAAAAGTATGTGGACACACGAACATAACACACACAGTGGTGCTTGAAAGGTTTATAGAAAATGAACCAACGCCTTCTGACTTGTCAGATTAGAGATTTTGAAAGCACTGTGGTATGAAATCGTTTCAATAACATTTGCTTTGAACTATTTAATAAAATATCACAAGACAAAATGACATGAATTTATCATTATTTGCAAACTATTTCCACAGCGCAGTGCTCAGGTATCTCAGGTATATCACTAACATAATGCTACGATTAGCGTAAAGTCAGTTTTGTGAAAGTGGATTTGTGCATCTGGTCTGCTTCCGACGTAGAGGAACTTCGTTTGCTGGAGCAAAATAACAACGAGTCTGCAGAAAGACGGCAACGGAGCTGACAGCTTTAAACGGGACATGGAACTTATCCATGTGACCTGCGTTCACTCACAACTCTCTCTCTGTGAGTGGGACGAATTCTTTATTTTCAAAAAAGGAATTGAGGGAAAATACTCTGTAAGTCATCTCTTTGTTCCTCAGTTGACTTTGAGAAAGGTCGGACAGTGTTTTTTACAGATGTTACTTCAGAGGAATAGTGTGTGTGAGAGGGAAAAAAGTCAGCAAGAGGTGAAGTTCATGTGCATTTGAAATACTTTTTTTTTTTTTTTAAAAAGACTGCATAATAGTGAGTAAGTAATAAGTGCTGTTAGTGTCCTTTATACAGACGTAGGTTGGGAGGCCTACTTGTAGGTTTCTATGATGGTGAAATAGTATTTTATATATGCTAGTATATTACAAACAGACAATGACTACAGTAGTAATCTGACCTTATTCTGAATAAGACAATACTGTGATTAAGGTGTTTACATGAGTCGCTTTTAGAATATTCCTTTCATGTTCCTGTTTTATATGCCACGCCGTCCGACGTTCCCTCCAGAATTCCACGCATTGACATACAGTTCGTCTTCGTTATGGTACCGTACACAGTTTTGGGTTTCAGTTTAAATTTTTATGAAAGCTTCAAGTGCAGTTAATTTTTTGTCATGCTATTCGTGCAATTAGACGACTGATTGAAGCCACAGGCTTCAAACTGCATACTTAGCATGTATACATGTATTTCTCCTATTACACTGTCGGTAAATACGTGGTTTGGGACGCAGTCATGCTCTCTTGTTTGCCGTTAAACGGTTCAGCACTGCCGTGTGTGATCGTGTCCTGTCACAAAATGTGGTGAAAACTCCCACACGATGTTAATAGCGTGATTAAGGTGTGTACGTGTCGATACACGTCGATAATGCGACTAAAACAGGAATACTGCACGTCTTAATTCTTTTTGTGTTTACTTCAAGTATGACTTTAGTCGGATTAAAGTCATCAATAATCACTGTGTACATGCTTGTTTCTTAATCAGAGTATCGTCTTAATCAGTAAGACAGTAACAGTCTGATTATTGTTGTCCAGGTAAACGTACTGACTGAGTGTTTTTATGTGCATGTACTGTAAGTAAATAAAAGTTTTGTTGCCCAGAACAGACAGGTCTTAATACACAACTGAAAATGAAAAAAAAAAAAAATGAACTATAGCCTATGGCTGAAAGCAATCCAAACACAGAACCCAGAAACAATCAAAAACAAATAAACCCAGAGCAAAAAAACAAAAAACAAAAAAACAGAACAGTCTGGAATAACCAACCCAACTATGCTCCTAGTCATCAGTCACACTGTAAACACTGCTGCCTGCTCTCACCACCAACATTCCCTATCCCTTAGCAAATAGTGTGTTGGTTAGAGCTCGACTGATTGATCAAAAAAACCGATCAACCGATTGCTGGAACTATAGGTTATCAGCAAAAATCCACACCTGTAGTTGTTCCCGGTTGCGTCCATTGTGGGAGCGGCTGAGAAGGGTCCATCATCATTATCGAGAACAAGAGCGTCCTCTAGAGGTGAAATAAAAACTATCACTGACTAATTTTGTTGTTATTTGAAGTGTTTTGTTTTTATTACTTTATATTGTTTTTGTAGTTTGGTTGGATGTCTCTATTTTTATTTGTTATTTGGAGTGTTACTTTTTGCTTCAGTTTGGAGCTACATCTTTTATTTACTTTTAATATTTATTAACAGTTAATATATATTAATACTTATTTTCATTTGAAATAAGTACAGGACATTTTTTCATGGTACAGTCAGTACTATTTATTTTTGTAATAAAATTCAGCAGTATTTGATGTTTTCATTCAGTATAATTTTTTTTTTTTTAATGTCTGTCGATCTTTGTAAGTCGTTTTTGGATAAAAGTGTGTTGAAATGAATAAACGTAAATGTAAATGATTCATCGGTTAATGGCAGGTACTACCCAACTTAGCATTGGTAAGTTATCTGTAAAATCCACTGTCAATCGACCTCTCGTGTAGATTTACATCCTCTTGTGTAGATACAGTTTCGATCCACCTCAGGTTCTGTTAGATTCTGCAGAATTTTCCTCCCAAGTGAACTAGATGGACATACCGTCTCCAGTGCTCGTCTTTTCAACTGTGAAGTATAAACAGACCCATGTGTCTGAAGCTTCCAGTCTCAGATCTTGTCCAAACCACCATTACATCTCAAACTTCAAACCAGCTAAATCTGCTTCCATCGAGCTCGCTCAGCCACAAAACACCCGCTCAAAAGGCTTGTTTTATTTTGATTAAGATTCCTCTCAAAGACAGCCGTAGTTCAAACAAAGAACAAACCTGTTCAATAAAAACTATTCACAGACATAAATCTCAGGTTGTGTGTGTGTGTGTGTGTGTGTGTGTGTGTGTGTGTGTGTGTGTGTGTGTGTGTGATATACACACGAGGTTGCAGTGTTTATGTTGTCCCTGCCAGCACACAAACACACACACATTTAAACATGAGCAATGTGTGACAAGTGGGTCAGAAAGAACAGATGCTACCTAAATTGTATTTTGTCTCCTTCCCTTAAACACTGCAGTGGTGTTACTCTGGATGGACATTATGCCAAACGAACAAAATTCATTTCTATCAAAACAGGAACTGCGCCTGCCGGTAACGTGATTTTCTGTCCTCCCAGTCTTATTTCAGTTGTCAATATGATGAATAGGGCGCATGTTGGCTTAGTAGTAAGCACGTTCGCCTCACACCTCCAGGGTCCGGGGTTTTATTCCTGCCGGGGCCATGTGTGTGCGGAGCTTGCTCCGGTTTCCTCCCCCAGTCCAAAGACATGCATGGTAGGCTGATTGGCGTGTCTAAATTGTCCGTAGTGTATGA
>JAOUWY010000052.1:6166397-6177854 GCA_025728095.1 Prietella phreatophila | reverse complement strand
TGTGTGTGTGTGTGTGTGTGTGTGTGTGTGTGTGTGTGTGTGTGTGTGTGTGTGTGTGTGTGTGTGTGTGTGGATGTCCATGACCATGATGGGTTTGCTCGCTTCACAGACAAGTGCACGTCATCCAAAACTAGGTATCTTCAATATGCACGCACTGTTCAGTAAATGCATGAACGTGCAGGTGTTCCTAATAAAGTGGACGGTGAGTGTACACTATACCACAGGTTCCCCAGCCTGGTCCTCCATCTCTGATTGTTTCCCCTACTCTTAACACACATGATTCAACTCCTCAGCTCTTTGCACACCTCTTCCTGATTTGATGTGGGTGTGTTAGAGCAGGGAAACCACTGAAATGTGCAGGGCAGGGGGTTCTTCAGGACTAGGGTCGGGATCCTGTACACTATACTACATGCATGGCGAGGAGAAGTCCAGATCCAAGATTTTGTGTCGGATCCTTCGGGAGATGATCCGTGATTCCCGCGAGATGTTTGGATTGTGTGTTGGTACTGTAGCTTCTGGACGAGTTCCTGTGTGTCGAACACAGAAACCCTTCAACTTGACCTGCAATGCAAACGTGAAAACCATATCCCAAGCACAGACGGAGACGTATGTCTCGGTCTGAAATCGTCCACTCTTCTCCTTTCAGTCATCATGAAATCAGGCTTAGGTCAGCGTTTAGATCTTAGTACTAATGTGTGTACGCTGGTCTGAATGATACGTCTCTGTTTCCTAGGCACAGTTTCATGTCACGCAGATGCCACGCACATCATGCAGCCAAGCTCATGATAAGCTCACAGCACGTAACTGTCTGTGCCAAACTCCTGATTTCACATTTTGTGAAGCTGTTGACCTATGTAGCTCATTTGCTGTTGCCAGCATTCCTGAAGTTTATCTAAAGAAGGTGATGGGAACAAGTTTTCTCCGACCCTTCTTGTGATCTGCCTTCCAAGAGAGTTTAGTTTAATCCATGATCTTATACAGCTGGCTACAATAATTACACAATATACTCGTCTGTAATTTGATTAACAGGGTTAGCTTGAACCAAATCAGGATCTGTTTTATGATCTAGGCTGATGTGTGTTCGGTTTTTGCTTTTTACAAGCTGGACTGTTCCTTGGTGCAGGTTATGTGACCGCCGTCTAAGCATGTGTCTGGTCACAGGTACAGTATAAGAATAAGAACGTGCGAATTCATGCCACACTGCTCTTTTCTCAGCAGTGAGTGCATCTATGTGTGAATGTGTGCATCTGTTTTGTCTGTGTACACAAGCGTGTGTGTAGCTTAGTTCAAGCAAGACATATTCTGGCTCTTAACGGACAGGACTGCATAAATTCCTGTTTAAACGATCTAGCTGAATGTCCAGTCGTGCTACTTTTACAATGGTACCACTTTATTTCCACCGTCTTTGAGATTATGCAATATCAATAGCCTTTGTATGGGTATAATGGGCCTGATAGTTCCAGCAAAGAAAATGTACATTCTTTAGGCTCTCCTTTACACAATGCACCACTTATATACCTTGTAGGTGAAGGGCATTTTAGGCCTCTAATGGCTGAAATACAAACCTTGCTGGATTCAGATTTCCTCAGAGTGAAATGTGTTCTCAGATTGTTATTGTCACATGATGCACAATGCTGCTATTTAGCACTAGTCACCTCACACTCTCTTGGACCATGACTGTGATGTCTGTTTCAGAATACAGTGGTCGTACTGAGTCAGACGGTGAAGGTGACTGGGGTGTGGGTGGGGGTTGGGGATTCATCTTTCATTCTAATAACTCTATATTCCAGAGAGTTCATTGTTTGTTGTTGTTGTTGTTGTTTTGATGATAGTGGTAGTGACTTAATGTGTTTTTGCCAACACAGATTGATATTGTGTGCGATACGTGATTCTGTCTATCTTGATTAGAGCCCCAGTCTCAGTAGAATAGAAGCAGCCTCATAGCATGATGCTGCCACCACCATGCTTCACCGTGTTTATGATGTGAAATTGTCTTGTTTTTGTGACAAACACCTTTTAGAATTTTGCCCCAAAAATTCTACCTTAGTCTCATCAGACCACATTACACATTTTGCCACATGGTTTGGGTTGATTTAGGTGAGCTTGGTTGTTTTTTATTTCATTAGAAAGGGCTTCCATCCAGCCACCCTACCCCATAGCCCAGACATGTGAAGAATACTAGATATTGTTGTCATGTGCAGGGAGTGAGCAGTATTTGCCAGATATTCCTATAAGAGATATAAGATACCAGATATAAGAGTGGACAGCTCCCTTAATGTTGCCATAGTGTTCCCTTGATGACAGCCTCCCAATATGTTTTCTTCTTGTCATTTTGCCAGTTGTGAACCATGTTCATGGTAACGTCACAACTGGTGCCCCAGTTTCTCCACTGTGCATTTTGTTGGTTAATCCATAACATTAATGGTGGGAAATGATCTCTTTCATTTTTCACAACACAAAAACCTGCAATTTTAATAGGGGTGTGTAGACTTTTTATGTTCACTGTGAGTGCTTGTTTTAGGGCTTGTGACCGTGCATAAAGGCTGTACCTGTGCTAGGACCTCAGTAACTTACCAAATGCCCCTAGAAGCATCATCACACAATTTTTCATACCCTTAGGGCACAATGAAAAACATAAACAAATTATTATTTTTTTATTATTTTAATATTATTATTTTGTCTTCTGGGAAACATTTAAAAATCTTTAAACAAAGTAAGTTTATTGTCTCTTAATGTATTGTGTTGCCTTCTTGAGCATCAGTGTATATTTGCACCTTTTGTAATCGTCATGTATGAGTTATCCTCACCATCATATAGTCACTATTGGAAAGGGGTCAAATATACAGAATATGCTGGAGAAGTAAAGCATGTGCAGGACCTGGAGGATTTGAAGAATCTCTGAAGAACAGTGTGTAGTTTATCTTCTCAGGACTTACAAGGGACTCATTAACAACTATCACAAAACATAAATACATCATGTCGTTGATCATCCAGGTAACGACGCACAGTAGTAAGAATCCAGGGTGTGTAAACTTTTGAACTGGGTAATTTGTGTAAACTCCGTTATTACTGTGTCTTGTGGATTATATGTAAACATCTGTTATGTGAAATAGCTGATTCAGGGCAGACCTAAATAAAAAAAACAACATGCAATTTTTATGCTCTTAAAAAAAAAAAAAAATTGAAAATATTAACAACATTTTGTAGATTCTGCAAAGGGTGTGTAAATTTATGAGCACAACCGTATCGTGAGCCTTTAATAATGACAAAACGTTTGCATACACACTGCAGTTAAATTGTTGTTTTGATAAATGTGTTGACTCCAAGCTTTCAGTCGCCTGATCGAGTTCTGTGGGATCTGACAGTGATCCAAATCTAACTGATGTTTCTGCGAGGTTATTTATGAAGCTCGGTGCAGTAGCTGATGTGTAGGTATGTTTTACACGGTAGCGAGGCGAGGTGGAAATATTATGATCAATATGTATTATGAATGAGATAAGATAATGGTCTGAGACAACTTCAGACTGCGGAAAAATTACAATATTTTCTGTACTTAGTCCGTATGTTAGTATCAAGTCAAGAGTGTGACCACCATTATGAGTAGGCCCGATTACATTCTGATTAATCCCTACTGAATCTAAGATGGACACTGGGTCTTCCAGGTTATCAAAATGAATATTAAAATATCTGGCGCTTAATGCTTTATCTACAGACACAACCAGGTTTGAGACAATGTCTGCAAAAAAAAACCCAGCATCTTTATCTTTTGAACACAACGTTAATGAAACACAACCTTGATATCCCTTAACATTAAGTGAAACCCAGCACATGTTGCTGCTTGGTTATTATTCTCTGACACCTCAACACATCCTATTAGGTGATTCTATGCAATTATTAATTATTGTCTTTAATTTATTTTATTCATTTTCATGTGATTCCTTTACGTATTATTCATTTACATGTGTAATTATTCATTATTACTGTACATGGATTACTTTGTCTTGCTTCTGAGTAATATTAGGCATGTTTTTATCAAGTTGCTGGAATTGTCCTGAATGAGATTTACAATGTCGCTGGATGATAACCTGGTTTCCACCGCACCGCAGAGAGCATGCTTATTAGATGATACAATATACGTGTGACAAACTGTGCGATGGATATGACCTTGCAGGACATAAAGAGTGAACATGGAGGAAGCTGAAATGAAACCTGTGTATTGTTTTACTTGGTATTGCAAATACAGCGATCAGCCGTAACATTAAAACCACTGAAAGGTGAAGTGAATAACATCGATTATCTTGTTACAGTGGCACCTGTAATGGGGTGGGATATATTAGGCAGGAAGTGAACAATCAGTTCTTAAAGTTGATTCTGTGTGTCATGACAGAAAAATGTTAGCCCTGTCACGAGACGATTTTTGAGACCATACTGGCCATGCTCTCAGTTCAGATCGATGACATTACTCTGTCATGTATGCAAAAGAGGGCGGATAGCGTTTTCCTCTGAGTGGTTAGCCACCCTGTGATCCAGGATGGGCACCGTGTTCGTTGGTACCTGTCAGAAAATTGGAAGTTAAAATGAAAAACAACCGTTGATTAAAGTCCTAAACGTTTAACATTTATGAATTAAGCATTTCCTGAACATTCCACAACAAGAGTATGATATTTTGTTCTACTTTTTTTCCATTAAAGGAACTTGATTTATGGTGGCAGGAGCATGTGGAAAGCTATGAACTACGGATAGTTTTCTGCTCTTAGAGCACACGCTACCCGTTTAAACTCGGATGAGTGTCTGAGCCAGTTTCCTCAGAAGGTTTTACCACGACCAACTGGCAGTTGTTGAATACGTGACTTGAGTTCAGGATGTAATATTTTTCTTAATGGATGTTTATATGGCGTGCTTATGTATCAGATAGAGGAGGTACAAATGTGACCAGGGCTTTGTAAGCTTCCCAAAATCCAAATGCTTCGATATTTATATCATTTCCTGAGTCTTCCCGAGTGTTTTCTTAAGCTTTGTGTAATGCAGGCTGTTTTTGCTTTGGCACTTGTTTCTTTAAGACACCATTAAGCCCAAATATTTCAGACTGGGAACAGAGCGTACTTGCTGACACATTGGCGTATGCACAGACACATGTTTTAGTGGCCTGGCTTTATTTGTCCTCATCTAGTCATCTAATCTCTGTTCATTGCAAGCTGCAGTCTAGTTTTGTGCGAGACCATGTGTTTGTGGTGTTATGTCAAACGATGGCTAAATGTTTTACTTGTGATTTGAAATGCTGATTATTTGATCATTCATCTCTTTCTCTCTGCTCGTTTTCCCTCTGCAGGGCACCAATGCCTCTGCTCTGGAGAAAGACATTGGTCCAGAGCAGTTCCCCATTAATGAACACTACTTTGGATTGGTCAATGTGAGTATCATTCAGTCCTAAAGCTTTCTGATTAAGTCGCATATTTGTATATGAGCCAAAGCAATTAAAGGAGTTTTGTAGACCATGTCCATGTCTGGCCCAACAAGGCAAAACATTGCATGCGAAAGCACTGCATTAAAAAAATATATATATACATTTCTCCACGTGTACCATGTTGTATTGCTCAAAAAAATCTCAACAAAACACCTGAAAATCATCAAAACAATTCTGCTATATTGTTTGCAAACATATCAGGCTATATTCACTATTTGTAAGAAGTAAACCGGATAACCTTCATTCTCTGAGGATGTAAGGTGTGCTACAAAATGACATTGATAGTGTTTTATGAGCGAGTAAAAGAAATGGGGATGGTAACATGTTGTTCTTGGTCAGGTCGACACTGGAGCTTTTCACTAGATGAAGCTCAGTCAAAGCCTCATTACAGCACCAATTAAGGAATTACATATTTAGCAAGCACTGCAGGGTGCTTTGCCCCGCTCCAGTGAGAAGCAGATCGGCATTTACAATAAACAGGAGCAGATTTTACCATGTGGAACTGAGGGTTTGTTTTCTGCCTAATTTTAATGTTTGAATGCTTATTATGTTTGACTATAGAGTTAATGAACAGATATTCGGTTAAGAGATGGAAAAATGAAATGTAATTTTCCTACTGCTTCCGTTGCTCTTGTCGTTAGAGGCACAAGATGTTTGTCTTTGATAGATGTCACAGAGAGAAGTAATGAACAGGAATAAGCACAGAGCAACTCCATGTTTTAGCTTGTAGCCCTATAGCTGCAGTATGTGCTCTGGTGCTAAAGATAATGATAATGATCTTTTATTGATCACATACAGCACAGTGAAATTCCTTTCTTCACATACCCCAGCATATCAGGAAGTTGGGCTCAGAGCGCAGGATGATGCAGCGCCCCTGGAGCAGAGAGGGTTTAAGGGCCTTGCTCAAGAGCCCAACAGTGAACTAGGCAGTTCTGTGGCTTGAACCCCCGACCTTCTGATCAGTAACCCAGAGCCTTAACCACCAAGCCCGTCATTGCACCAAGCCGCTCCAAATTTTTCTCTAACGTATGAACATTACCTTTATGTTATAGCAGCCATTCCGTCGCCTTCTTTTGAAGCTTCTAAAATGAAAACAAATGCAGCTTGTTGACAAACAAACAAAAGAAAAGTCCATAAACTGACTTTATGTAGACATATTGTGTAATAAATAACCAAATATGGATTTGAGTATTAAAATACTGGCTCGTCAAACCGTTCACCAGGTATTCAAAAATCCATGCACACTTCTAAACACATTTATTTTTCTCCGGTATTTGGTTTATATTTTCCCACCTGTGGAATTATACTGTGTTTAACTCTGAAATTGGTACAGTACACAGTGAAACAAAACAAAGTTCCTCCAGTACCACGGTGCTACATAAAACAAAGTGAAAGCACCCTTAGAAATTACATGGTGTTTCTATAACAGATTTCAAAGTTGACGATGTTTGGTTGATAAGTTCAGCAGTCATGGATTAAGCCTAATTTTACTCTAGAGAAAGACATTTGCTGTAGCAAGACAGTTGGTTTTGCTTTATCTGTTTTATTGTTTTAAAGAAAACAATGGTGTACTAAAATTCCCTATGCATTTTATGAATGGTATCACCATTTTTTTGCCAGTTGTGATATTGCACAGGCGTTTGTTTACAGGAGAACAGTAATGATCAGTAGAACATCACCAGTTCCCAGAAACCCCATCCATTCTCTGAGACCAAGCCAACAATGACTACTGATACTCCTTGCACTTTTTCTATATTAGAGCAGGCCGTGATTTCTTCTAGCATAGAAAGTTTTGTCTTATTAAATAATAACAGATGACAGCGATTTGATCCAAGTTTGTTTCTTAAAAGAATGCCAAAATGCGCTGGTTTAACCCTTCTTGAAAGTGAAGATTGTGTCCGACTTTCTTCCTGCTTTCTTTTTCCCTCTGCACTGATTGCATTACAGGTTTAGTCTTTTTCACTGAAAGCGCAAAGATGATCTAAGAATACGCTCTTTCTCTTTCTTTCTCTTTCCCTTCCCTTCCCTGCAGTTTGGCAATACGTGCTACTGTAACTCAGTGCTGCAGGCACTGTATTTCTGCAGGCCGTTCAGGGAGAGCGTGCTGGCCTACAAGGCGCAACAGAAGAAGAAGGAGAACCTGCTGACCTGTCTGGCTGACCTCTTCCACAGCATTGCCACCCAGAAGAAGAAGGTGGGAGTCATCCCCCCCAAGAAGTTCATTTCTCGCCTGAGAAAAGAAAATGGTAAGGAAGCCGACATATCCGTCACAGACACTGAAATTTGAGATGTACTCTCATAATGCCTCAAATGCTGATGTATCTGAAATGCAGTCATGAACATGTGGTGTTAGTGCTGGAAGATCGGTTTTCTTTGGTGGATATAAAAGTCTACACACCCCTGTTCAAATTGCAGGGGTTTGGGTTATATAAAAACAATAAGATCAAACGAATATATAGCAACTAAGAAAATTCAAGTGAAAAACAAATAAACATTTTAGTGAAGAAAAAAGTAAAATAACCTGATTGCTTTAGTGTGCACACCCTTTTATAATCAGGCATGCGACTATGTTCAGAATTAACCATCACATTCAAACTCATTCAAATGTATTTATTATACACCTGTCATGAATGAAGTGATTCTGTGTAACCCCAAATAAAGAGCCGCTGTTTCAATAAGATTTTCTTCACATCTTCCTGGTGAAGTTCTGTTCCGTAAAGAGGTTGCAAAGCATGTTCGGTATCTCATTGGCAAAACGTTTCAATCTTAAGAGTGATACAAAAGAATTTACCAAACATGTACCACCGTTAACAAGTAATTGGAGCATCACATATCCGTTTCTCTTCAGCTGGGACTGGGGCTCTAGTCAACATAGAAGGAATCATAGAACGCTCCAAATTCCAATCTGTGTTGGCAGAAAACCTGCAGGCGTCTGTTAGACAGCTGAAGATGAAGACCAATTTTACCTTCCAGCATGATAACGACCCAAAGCACGAATCCAAGTCAATAAAGGAAAAACTTCAATAGAAGATTTTAGGAATGGTCCAGTCAGAGGCCAGATCTAAATCCTATCGAAAATCTGTGGAATGATTTGAAAAGAAGACTGCACACAGAAGATCCCCTCACAATTTCATAGAGCCGAAGCATTTTTGGGATTAAAAAAAAAAAAAAAAGGGAATAAAATAGCACAAAAGGTGTGTGAAGTTGGTAGACTGTTACTCAGAATGACTGAGTTGTGTATTACAAGCTAAAGGTGTGCAGATTTATACTTAAATTATTGTAACTTTTATTCTTTTTCCCCCTGAAACGTTTGTTTGTTTTTTACTTGTATCGTCTTGGTTGCTATAATCACGTTAAAGGCAGGGAAAAGATCTGACATGATTTAACTTGGTTTCAATGAAACCAGTGTTTCAATGATTGATCACAAACGCCACATCACACAAATTTTAACAGCAGTGTGTAGGCGTTTTATATCTACTGTATGTAATGAATTCGTCCTTATTTGTAACATCAATAGGCGTTCATCTTTCCAAGAGGTTTGATATCTACAACATGTGGGATTAATCGATCGGAATCTCTTTGATCAAAAAAATTGAATGTCCGAGGGTGTCGTTCAAAAATCTCCCAATGAAGCCTGCTGTAATTACAACATGGTTCACTCAATCACCTGAGACAGCAGGACGCTGAATAAACAGCTAACCTGTTTATTGTGGTTCCTCACAGCGTTTGGGTTTACACTGGTTCCCTGTGTTGGCTTTGTGAGTATGGTTTCCATACAGACATGTCGCATTTACGAGCCTGGCGCATACAAAGACGCAGCAGGATGGATATGAAATGCACGTCTCGTGGAGTTGGTGTGGGCTGAAACGTTCGGTGAGATCTACGACTCAAAACACTTTATCTGAACTGCTCATTTGGGGCTAATAATAGGGTTATCGTATAGCAGGTTGCAATTAAATAAGGGCCAGCTCTAGCAGACAGAAGTGCATGCGGGAGCCAAGGCTGTAATTTCCCTATTGCCGCTTGATTCAATTATACACAGCGCAAACGTAATCACAGGTTAACACTCGCACTCCAACATCCATGATGCTGGTGTAAGTCCAAATCCTAGCACTTGTGAAAATCAAACCTGGTTCTTTTAACAAACAAAAAAAAAGTCTCAATATGGACAGATATTCTACTGAGGTATTCCTCCATGCGTTCTTTTGTGTAGGAAAATGATATGTAAAGATGTAAGAGAAGTGCCAGAATTGTTTTAACTGTATCTGGGTAGTAATGTCCTAGTAATGAATTTACACCTGACCTTTGCATGCAGACAGTAAACCCTTGTGTAATATGGTGTATCTGTGGAATGTGGAACAGGTGTGTGTGTGTGTGCGCGCGTGTGCGAGGGGTATGAAAAGCTACTTGTTCTACTCCTTTTTTGGATCTCTCTCAGTAAATGAATAATACTGGCCTCTGTCAGAGAAGTCTGCTGACTACACACACACGCGCACACACACACTGATGACACAATAGTGGAAATACTGTAATATTGTTTCAAGGTGGGATGGTTATTAATTACTAGCTTTTTGTCTTTAATCCAAAATAATAATAACAGCAATAATAATAATAATAATAATAATAATAATAATAATACTGTAAAAATAAAGAAATAAAATGTTGCCAGTAAGTGTTAACAATTTTTTTAAATCACCCTGTACTTGTAGAGCTTGCATTAACATACATTAAGGTACATAATACCTTTATTATAATAATGTATGTTATGGTATAACCATTTTTTGTGCGGATCTAGCCATTTGTCACTGCTCTCTGTGTCCCCCTACAGACCTGTTTGATAACTACATGCAGCAGGATGCTCATGAGTTCCTCAACTACCTGCTGAACACGGTGGCGGACATCCTGCAGGAGGAGAAGAAACAGGAGAAACAAAACGGCCGGCTGAAGAACAACGGAAGCACTGAAACCGAGACAGAGAACAAGACCGAGTCCACCTGGGTGCACGACATCTTCCAGGGTACGCTGACCAATGAGACGCGCTGCCTCAACTGCGAGACGGTGAGAGCTTCATTTTTATTTTTTGCGTTGGTTGTTTTTGGCATCTGAGTGCATCTTGGAACTCAGTCTGGCAATATTTTTATTTTACCTTAGTCACTTAAAGGTGTGTGTGTGTGTCACTGTTTCTTGGATTTATTTTTTTTTGGGGTGATGCAGCATCGGAACACAGTCTGTGTGTTAAATTACTGTTTAAGACTGTGCTGATTTTCTAGAATTGTAGTGTTTTGTTTTTTTTTCTTTTCATTTGTTCATATAACGTAAAATAATTTATACCATGGTCTGTCTGAATACTCGATTTTGATTGGCTGGAAGGTGTGTGCTAAAACCTTATAATGCACAGGTTTTTCCAGTCAGTTTAATTACAGTTTTAAATGAGTGCGCTGCCTATAAACAACTGTAACCATAGTAACATACAGTTGCATCTGCGTACAGTAGTAAAACTCACAGCTTCATTATTAGTAGAGATGCGGCACAGACACAGAGAGAGACACTCTCTTACCCTTGCTCTCTCACTCTCTCTCTAATAACTATTAATTATTATCCATTCTAATAAATGTAATCTAATCACACTACATTATCTCTGTGTATGAGTTAGAGCGGGCAGAATTTTAGCTCTAATGACTCATATATAAAATAACTAATGAAAATCAACTGTTATTTTTATCTTTTCTGTCAAAACATCAATGACCGCTTTAACTTGTCGATGCTGGTAACTGACCACGGTATAAGTGAGATAATCCACTGCTAGGTGTGCGTTACATGATTTTAATGCACTCCACTTCATGTCAGGGGTCCTGTTCCTCCACGTCATGCAATAAAATTGTGCAACGCACACCTAAACATGGATTATCCCTTACATATACGATAATGTGTCAGGTTTCCTTTTTTGTTATTTTCAGAAATTGTTCGAATTGACCACGGCCGTTAAAACGGTT
>JAOUWY010000052.1:6104973-6120923 GCA_025728095.1 Prietella phreatophila | reverse complement strand
GTGTGATGGTCAGGTGTCCACACACTTTTGAGTCCACACACATATGAGTGTGATGGTCAGGTGTCCACACACTTTTGAGTCCACACACATATGAGTGTGATGGTCAGGTGTCCACACACTTTTGTTAAAATCAAAATCTAGTAAAATCTAGTGGACAGTCTTCCAAGAAGAGTGGAGGATATTATAAAACGGGGAATAAATCTGGAATGGGATGTTCAACAAGCACATATGAGTGTGATGGTCAGGTGTCCACACACTTTTGGCCATATAGTGTACCTAATATTCCCAAAGTCTAAAACCCATTAAAAGCCTCGGGATAAATATATTGGCACCGCTATATTGGGGTTTCCTATTTCTGGAGAGGTTAGTACAGGCCCATAACAACTAGCCTGCTACGACATAGACCAAACTATTGTAAACTTGACTTGTGTGCTTAAAATCTCTCTAATAATCACATTTTCGAGGATGGTCCTATCTTATGCGCCTCCGTTGACTATATTTTTATGCGTACAGTCGTAAATTTGATAGTCATAGAACTACGATTCCCATAATTTGTGTAATTTCGTGTTCGGAGTCCCCTCCGTGTTCCAGTGGAACATTCCAGAGCGTGTCTGCGCTGTCAAACTCCGCACAGGCAGGGAGGGTCAAGATGGCGTCTGAGCAGGTCTGTTTGTAACTCGAAATTACCTGCTTTATTACATGAATTATCTGGCTTTTGAATCGTAGGTTCTGTGCGAAATGTAACTTTGTTGTTAGTTGGTCGTCTGAATGTATAAAAGTGTCGTGAAGGAGCGTGTTTATGGTTTTCTGCAGGGTTTGTGTTCATACCGTTTATAACGGTTTATGGGGAAAATATTTAAATCATCTCTACATTTTCGTTTGCTTCGTTCGACTGCTGGTTCATTTTCTTCCCGATAAAAATGTACATTTCTTCCCCATAAAATGTATTTTTATCGGGCAGGATCTAGAAGGCAGAAACGGGAGTGTGTGTGATTTATTTTTAGTCATAGCGTTCTTCAAATGGCTGCTTGCAGATAGACAGACTGGCGCGTGCTGCGTTCCTGAGCGCCGCTGTGTGGCTCTGCTTGGAATCTTATGGTGCGTTCAAGTCGTGTCGGAAAGCTCGTATTCACGAGTTGAACCCACATGAATAGCACCACAAAGTCTTGTTTACGAGTGAGAAACTCTGCATTTTCTTTAAAACGCACTTATTATGGTTTTGAATCGTGCCTATTTTTTTAAGCTCTCATATAATAGATTTACATGCATCCGAGATCAAAAAACACAACGTGCTCATAATTTAAACTGCAGCATTACCTACCGTTTTTTCCGTCAGTCTCGCAAACGTTTCGTTAAATGATTCATTCTAAATGGTTCATTCTAAACTCCTCCTTTCCGAGAGCATACTCTGTTATGATTGGTCAGATGTCCCAATCTGTTGTGATTGGTGTACCGCTGTCAGCAGGCAGCCCATGAAGACCAGAGGCGGGGTTACGACTCGTTTCAGCTGTTCAGAATCGGTTCCTTCTTTTGGGAGTCAACTCCGTTTGTCCTGTGCTTTGATTTTTGAAACTTTGCAGATTTTGTACATTCACAAACAGCTCTGTAACACACTACAATACAAATACAAGCAAATTGCTTAACATGTCTTTGACGTCTTTTAATTTTTCAGTTTCCAATAAAACAAGCCAATTTCCTACACAATATACGATAGCCTTGTACAATAACAATATAATATGTAATGATAAAATTTACAGTGGCTTCATAAATTGATTCTAAACATTTTTAAAAAGATAAACACACCTGATGTATAGTCTTTGTTCTTCACTGTCTAGAAGTAGAGTTAAAATACTTTTTTTTTTTTTGTTTTGTTTTGTAGTTAATTTAGAGAAGGTGCACCGCCATCTCGTGCCAACCAAAGTGACTTGAGTAGTTGTAGTTCACGTCGTACCCAGGAGGACTTGAACGCACCATTATTCGGTCTTTTTATGAATGTGAAGCACAGCAAAACCTGAAATCTCTCAATGAGATCATATACAGATCCTTTATTCAGTTCTTTGTAGAATCACCTTTGGAGTCTTCTTGGATTTTTGGGCTGTTTCTTCCATTCTTCCTGGCCAATCCTCTCCAGCCCCAATCAGATTGGATGGTGAGCATCTGTGAACTGCCGTATTTAGGTCTGTCGACAGATGTTCGATGGAGTTAAACTCTGGGCTTTAGCTGGGCCATTTGCCCCAAAGCCACTCCAGCGTTGTCTTGGCTTCGGGTTGTTGCCATGCTGAACAGTGAACCTTCACCTGAATGGGCGGTCACACTAGACTTTCAGAGTGCAAAATTCTCCATTCTGGAGACCTGAAATGCAAACTTCATGCAAAGAAGTTTCACGTCACTGCGTACTTGAGGTCGACCTTGATTGGTTTTGCCGATCATTCGGCACCGATAACTGATTGCTGGAACTCTCAGCTATCTGCAAATATCCATGTGGCATGACCGCTTCAGAAAATCCAAGATGGATGAAGCACTGATTATAGTGGTGTCGTACCATTCTGTTTATACACACATAGAAGAATATTTTATACATTTAAAAGAATATAAAATCAGCATAAAAAGAGAAGCTGCCTGGATTCCGGTGTCGCTGCGTACAGGAGCAAATGGTATATTTGAAAATCGAAACAAATATTAATAATGGTGCAAGCACGTCGGAATCGATGATCTATGGATAAAAAATTACCAACACCCTGGCACCCATATTTGCAGCTGTCTCCAAAGAAATTATGCATGCTGAAAGTCCAGTATGACCGCCGCTTGAGTCCCATATTCGAGTGCACTCTAAGGTATGTTGTCTTCAAAGAACTTTCTTTATTTGGCTGTATTCATTCTTCCTTTAATTCTGACCAGTCTCCCTGTCCCTGCCGCTGAGAAGCGCCCCATAGCGTGATGCTGCCACCACCATGCTTGCTGTAAGAATGCTATTAGCTATCAGTCCCTGGTTTTGCCAGATGTAATGCTTGCACTTCACCCCAAAGGGTTCAGTTAAGTGTCAGTCACATGCGTTTTACTCAGCTGTGGCTTCTGTCTCCCCTCTATACCATAAAGGTCTTCTGAAGCTCTGGGCTCTTTTCACCTGCTTGACCAAGGCCCTTCTAGCCATTTACTTACTTTTGCCAGCCAGCTCTAGGAAGACCCCTGGTGGTTCCAAACGTCTTCCATTTAAAATGTTGAGGAATTGTTTTATGCCCTTACCCAGGTCTATGTCGCATCACAGTTTGATTGTGGAGGTCTTCAGAGAGCTCCTTGAAGTTTGTGGCTTGTCTTTTTTCTTCTGTTTAACGTTCACTGTAAAACTTTGTCATTATGGATTATTGTGTAATGACAAAAATGTACATTTTAATTTATTTTAAATTAAATCTACAACACAGTATAATGTGAAAAAAATAATATTTGTGTACTCATCACCTGTTTCTAAAAGCAAACCACTAACCTCAGGTTACACAACAGATTTTGACCAAAAAGTAAACCGATATTCAGAAACCAGGTGGGAAAAAATAAATATACACTATAATTAAGTAACATGTAGAACCAATAAAGTGAAGTAAATGTTTTCTGTAGACGTTTATCAGTCTCAGAGAAATATTTACTCTTCTTTACAATTCATTGAAATTTGGGAGCATTCGCTTATGCACAGCTCTCTTTAAGATCCTGCCACAACATCTCAATGGGGTGGCGGGCTGGACTTTGACTTAGCCATTCCAACAACTTGATTTTTTTTTCTTCTTTAGCCAATCAGATGACAATATGCGGATGTGCTTGGGATTATTGTCATGTTGCGTGACCCAATTTGGTGAATGTTTAATGGCCCGACTGCACCCCAGGCCTCTGCGCCCAACATCACTATCTGATCTCACTAATGCTCTTGTATCTGAATGAACACAAATCCCCACAACCATATGCCAAAATCTAGTGGAAAGCCTTCCCAGAGAAGTGGAGCTAGTTATAACAGCAAAGGTGGGACCAACTCTGCTTTAATTTCCACTGTTTTGGAATGGGTGTTTATAGGTGTGATGGTCAGGTGTCCACATACATTTGGCCATGTCATGTATTTTATATTGGTCATTGTCATTATTTTTCTAAAATAGTAGGAAATAGTAAAAGCCTTCTATGAGCAGTTGTGTCCAAGCCTTTGAGGGGTGGAGTAAATGTATGAGCATGTGTAAGTGTGTAATCATTAAAATAACTGTCCTCCCTTTCCGTCCCTATAGGAGAGCTCAAATGGTCCGGTGAAGAAGTCAATGCGGGAGAAGGCCATTGAGCGAAGGACTGTTAGTAAGGAACACAACAGTAACTTCAAGGCTGGATATGTGCCCATAGAGGAGGAGAGACTGCACAAGACAGGGCTGAGGGGTCGAAAAGGCAACATAGCCGTGTGCATCATAGTCCTTCTCTTCCTGCTTGCACTCATCAACCTCATCGTGAGTGAATCTGATGAGGAGATTTGTTTTTACTTGTCATTTTTCAAGCGTCACTGTTCTTACACTTTTCACATTCTTACACTTTCTGATCACGAGGTAGCACTAAATGGAACAATGTCCTGCAGATACAGGTCACGAGCTTCAATTAATGTTCACATCAAAGATCATAATGAGGGACAAATGTGTGTCTGGAGGATAATGTCTTACGTTAAGCAGTTTCTGAAATACACACACCAGCCTGTCTGAAACCAACAACCATACCACGTCACTGAGATCGCATCCTTTTCTCCATTTTGATGTTTTATGTGAGTGCTGTCACAAGCTCTTGACCTGTATCTGCATGATTTTGTGCATCATGCCGCCTGCACAAGATTGGCTGATTGGATAATGGCATGAACAAGCAGGTGTTCGTAATGAAGTCGTAATGGTGCGCCTCATGTGTTCTCACTGTGTGTCAGATAACTCTGGTGATCTGGACAGTTATTCGGATCGGCCCTAATGGCTGCGACAGTATGGAGTTCCACGAGAGTGGCCTGCTGCGCTTTAAGCAGAAAGCTGACATGGGGGTGGTCCACCCAGTGCACAAGAGCACTGTGGGAGGGAGGAAGGACCAGGACCTTGTCATCACTGGCAACAACAACCCGGTGAGTATGGATAAGACTTCTCCTGATTAGTCTTTGAACCTAGACCCCTAGTTTACAGCTTTTTTTTTTCCTCCATGAATCTCAGTGCATGTCCATTTGTGTGAATGTGTGGATGCCTTAGGTGGTGTTTCAACAAGGGAACACCAGGCTAAGTGTTGAGAAAGACAAGACGTCTATCGCCAGTGACCTGGGCATTTCCTTCACTGACCCACGCACACAAACCACCTTCTTCAGCACAGACTTCGATAACCATGAGTTCCACTTACCCAAACAGGTCAACGTGCTCAATGTGAAGAAAGCATCCACTGAAAGGGTGAGTGGTATTCTATCACGTTTTCATTCTCATCTCCCCAGTATACATAACAATATTCTTCTGTATATCTGACACATACTTAACTTTTTATTCATATATGAACAGGACATGTTGAAAATAATTTATATTTCTATAGCAGAAGAAAATAGAAGTAAACTGAGGAACAGCACGAGAAAGTTCGCAATGATATATTAACCACGTAAACAAGGAGAATAAATTATCAGAACTAATCATGTCAGATTATGTTGTGGTCATTTAGAATTAGACTGGCTTAAACTGCTGGGTAAAGTGGATAAAATATCTTAATGAATTATGGATAAACAAGTAGGAAACCAAGCTACTTTTAGAGCGTGATTGTGGTAGATAGCTAAAGTTCTAATGGAGACATCAGAATAGAAAAGAAAAACGAATTTATTTAAAGTATGTTCATTTCATTCAATTAAATTAATAAAAACTACCTCCATGCTTTAAGATCATACAACACGTGTTTTTTTTTGTTTTGTTTTTTGTACATTTTATTCTTTGTTGTTCTTGGTTCAGGAGCTGACATTGCTTTGAAAAAAAAGATGAACCATTATGTTTCCTCACTATAACGTTTCTAGTACATATGATTTACCGGTACCTAACTTTTCACTGCTCTTAATAATTAGTTTCCGATACAAATTAGTTCACAGAAAACAATCATTGTGCTGGCATTTTATTCTTCGATGATTCTTGACATTTTTTTGCTAACTTTTTTTTTTTCTCCACTGCTGTGTGGTATTGGTAAAGCATCTATTTATCTATACATCAGTTACCCTCTTTTGTACATGTACTATATGCTGTAGTATTAAAATTTCCCTTCACTGGAACTAAGCGGCCCAAACCTGTTCCAGCATGACGATGATCCTGTGCGCAAAGCGAGCTCCATGAAGACATGGTGTGTTAAGGTTGGACTGGAAGAACTCAAGTGTCCTGCACAGAGTCCTAACCTCAACCCCACTGAACATCTTTGGGATGAACTAGAACACCGACTGCACCCCAGACCTCCTCACACAACATCACTACATGATCTCATTAATACTCTTGTCGCTGAATGAACACAAATCTACAGAGCCATGCCCCAAAATCTAGTGGCAAGCCTTCCCAGATGAATGGAGATTATAATAACAGCAAAGTGGGAATAAATCTGGAATTGGATGTTCAACAGGCAGATATGAGTGTGATAGTCAGGTGTCCATATATTTTTGGATATATAGTGTATAGTTCATGGACACCATTTAGAGAACCTGTGATATAAAGGCAATATTATTAAAGGTGAAAATGTGACTTTACAGATCACTAGCAATGCATCGTCCGATCTCACGATCAAAGGTGATGGCAAGGCCATCATTCGTGGAAACGAGGGCGTCTTCATCATGGGCAAGACAGTTGAGTTCAAGATGGGTGGTGATATTGAGCTCAAAGCTGTGAGTACTGTCTTCTGCTTCAGAGCTGCTTATCTATCATACAGGTGTCTCTGTGTAACAGTAGAGATTAGATAATTGGACATTGATGCATGAAATTTTGCAATGAAACCTAGACTATGAGTCCTGGACTACATGTGCAGGACTAATTTGATGATGTTTGTGTCTATTGATTGAACCACTTTGGTGGCAGGATCTTCAATAAAACTTTAATCAGTGCATGACGGAATTCTGTGACCCTTCAACCCAACCAGGTAATCCATGTTTCCCATGTCGTACACAGGAGAACAGCATCGTTCTCAACGGCTCTGTGATGTTTAGTCCATCACGCATCCCTAACACCTCTCTGGCGGGTGAGCTGTACTTCAACGAAGGCCTGGAGAGGTACAAGCTCTGTATGTGTGCAGATGGGACCCTGTTCCGAGTACAGGTCAAATATCCCAACATGGGCTGCCAGACAACAGACAACCCCTGTGGAGCGGCGCACTGAGAGCAGGGAATTTCCACAAGACTCACACACACAAACACACCTGTCTGTGTTCTTGAGAATTGATAAGAGCTCTGCAAGATGAAGTGTGTTGAAGTTGTTTACTTCAACACAAAATCATGGCTATTTTTATACAGAGATTGGCCAGTAGCCATAATTACATAAAAATTAAATACACTCATTCTGATTTTGCGGTCATGATCATACCCGCTTTCATTTTATAATTACTTATACATTTAAACCGCGCCCTACACAAACACTCATCTTTTTATTATGTAATGACATGGCCAAAGAGCTGCCAGTGATTCATCATTGATTCACCTTGACATTTTTATAGTTTCTGAAGCTGAAGCTTCAGTATGATGTTTATGAAGGTTTGATGCAGATTTCTGGTGGATGTTTTTTCTTAATGGTGGTATTCATTTTTTTTTTTAATGATTGTAGAAAATTCATGAAATCCACATTATTTCTGTGGAACACGGTGCGACCTTAAACTGATAAAAGAAAATCCAGATAGCCTTGTGGGTCGTGATGGACTACCCAGGGTGTCTGAAATATTTATGCCACTTATGGTGTTTTTATACATTTCTATATAGATGTATGTTGGCAGTGTATATGGCTCAGTTGTTCAATATTGACTTTAAATCAAATCTCAACAAATCACTTCCTCATGAAACTGAAACGTATTAGCAATAACTTTGAGAGTCTTTGCTCTGTGTTAAAAGGGGTGACCCTGTACTCATAAGTCACTTAACCTGCTTAACTGCTGTTCCCACCAGTTATACGGTTGATAAATAGTACAATGGCATTATAATTTGATTTGCATTTGAAACGTTATGCGTTCTAAGTGCCCGATTATGTTTACTTATCAGTGCTATAGGATTTTAAAAACATCACAAATGGGCACAGACGCACTTCAGCTTAAAGATAAAATGATTTTTGTCAGTCGTATTATATATGAACTTGTGTTGTGCTTTAAATAATATCCTCGATAAGATGGAAATAGAAACCATGTTTTATTTGAGTTGTTTGATATTTTGTGCAATATAACACTTGTTTTGTTTGGATTGTAGTTTTCATGTGTAGTATTTATTTGAATTATGTTGTTTTCTTTTTAAGAAGGGTTCAGATGATGACCACGCTGCATTTTCACTAATGGTCATCAAGTCCATGTTACATGCATACAAGCGGGTGCAGTTTAAAAGGGAAATAATTTCTCATTAAAATGTTTGCATTGACTAAATAAACCAGTATTTAAAAAAAATACAGCTTTTCTTAAATGGTGATTTATTTCTATACAATTTTACCTTTTTGCTTATGGAATCTTTTTTCTTTTATTATTAAAATGCTTTGGTGGAGGAAAACCATAGTAAGAAATTAACTTGTACACGTGATTGGCTGCGAGTTATTTACAACAGCATCTGTGTGTGTCCATGTTCATGTGCTTCAGCAATACAGTGCAGACTTTGATCTTAGGTGGGTTCGAGTCAAAGTCAAAGAATTTCACAGTCACAACTAGAGTTCGGATGATATGTTCTGAGCAAGTATTATAGTGTTCCCTCTGAAGTGGCTTTGAACGCTGTATGAGGTAGGGAATTTTTTTTTTTTTTAACTGTATTTGTATTTATTTATTTATTGTCAGTGTAGTCAAATTGCATTTATATCGTAATGATACAAAAGGTTATTTAAAAAGAGGCTTGATTTGTGATTTTTGTATTTTGTTGGTGTTCACAGATTCTTATTCAGTTTTCTCAAAAGTTTAAGGCAAAATCATATTTACATTTAAATAACAAAACATAAAATAGAAACTGATTTGACTCATTTGTTAGGAGAACCACACAGACACCATAGGGATTAAAAAGAGCATGATGTCTATATTATATAATTTCTTCAAGTATTGAACACACTGGAAATCTGACCTAGCTGTTGGTACAAAACATTTGTCTCTATATTGTATAGGGCTTGCTGTGATGTTAGTGTCCAGCATTGTGCACTGCATAGCAGTTCTGATTTTCCAGCTGTGGGGGGTACAAACCCATTCCCCCATCCCTGCCTGTCCAGCCTCCTGCGTATGTGAAAAGACTTTGCTCATCAACTGTGCCTCCTTGGGCCTATCCAAGGCCCCTTCACATATCCCAGCAACGGCCACTGCACTGGATCTATCTCACAATGCCTTGCATTCTCTGGCTCCTCTCGGGTCAGGCCACATGCATTTACGAGGGCTTCAGCATTTGTGGCTGGGAAATAATTCACTGGAGAGTCTATCCATGTGTTCAAGGATCCAAGGTATTTTGAGCACTAGGAGCCTGACTAGAAGAAAACAGAGATGTGTGTCCTGGGCACCTGATCTACAGTCACTGTCTGCTGACAGAAACCAGCTAAAATGTCTGCCCAGAGGTGAGAATATCAGCCACTTGCACACATGGGCACACCCAGACTATTTCAGAAACCTTATTTATGACCTCATCAGCTCCAAAAATCATGCCACTGTGGCAACAGTGGTGATGTCATAATCCACAGTCATTACATAAGGAATAAAATATGATGGGGCATTTTTATAGGAAAAGAATCAATGCCATGCAGAGGGCCATTAAAACCATAGAGTATTATTTTCCTATAACAATGTGTTAAACTTTATCGCTTACATTAAAAAAGTTACAAACTGTCCCTTCACCTTCACCCCTTCTTTTTTATTTCTTTTTAAGTTAACAAGATAAAATGCAGCTCGTCATATGATGGCAGGAAACCAGAAATTCCTGAAGATTTTAACGTGCCATAAATCTTAAGGACCCTGGGGACTCCTTCCGTAAATGTTCAGTTAACGTCTCCTTATTGAATGCATCGCATATCAACAGTTATATATTGTCATTGTTAAATAACAGCATGTTTTAAACCATTCATTATTTGTCTTAGATTATGTTCATCATATGCTGTAAACAGGATGTCCCTGTGACTTAGCGGTTTCTATAGAAACGATAATGTATTAGAACAAGTACAGTGTTGCTGTTATAGAAAATGAATCATCTTCTGACCAGTCAAAAATCAACAGCACTGTATTAACATAAATGTTTATTATGAGATTCTTAAATATTTGATTGAGTGAGAAACATATTTTCCTTGGATAAAAGTCACAGTACAGCAGTTCTTAAGCCAGTTTTAATAAATTGAAGACAAGGTGTTCATGTATTAGCAAGGTCCTTTTCTAAAACGCACAGATCATATCACGTATCATACCTTTGCTGTGGTGGTTGTGCCGCTGTCTTTCACACAAACACAAATTCCCCCACGTTGTAAATCACTGTTTAACACTGTAATCCTTGGACCTTTCTTCTGTAATATTATGGACATTTATGAATCCCTGGTGTCATTTAAACCCCCCCGTAGTGTTAAAGGGCTGGGCACAATCATTTCTGTGTTTTATTAGGGGCTATAAAGAAAAGAGACGTGGCTCATCGCATTCCATCCTTATCTTTTCATCGTGTTGTTCGTGTTCTGTGTGCCATGTGTGTGTTCACATGGGTGTGTCCTAGGAATGTTTCTTCTTGTCCTTTTTCGGTATAAAAAAAGATATTTACATTATATTGTAAATGACTGTTCGGTGCATCATTTTCACATAATCTAACAGTAGACCAAAGACTACCATTTTTACGAATAATAGACCAAAGGCTATCAACATTACCATAGGAGCGTAAATAGGTTTAGGAGTTGATTGAAATCATTACATAATTGGATGTATAATAAAAGTATGTAATGCCGTCTATATAAACTTTTACCACACCTGAACCAAGTTATCACAAACGCTGAATACCTGGTACAATCGGGCTTAAAGCCTCAGCTTATTATTTCATTATTCGTCCTGATAAGCATATTTTCAGTATCTAGCAGGTTTTAAATCAGGATTAAGGCAGTAGAAGGGTCATAAATGTTTCATTTATGTGCTGTTGGTCCTGCTCCAAATTAACTCCAAATTACCCCCCACAGTGTCTTTGGAAAACCTTGGCTAAACATGGCTGTTCTCAGAAGCAGTGTGCTGGAATTGTGAGAAGGCACATATGAGAGTATCTTTTAGCTGTTTTGGGGTCTGTGTGCATAAGACTTTTCTCTAATAAACCCCTGACCAGTTCTCAGTTCTGATCAGCAGTGAATATTCTCTGTTCGCTCTTTTTAGTGCACTGATAGCCAATACATTACTTTCCCTACATGAATACTACTGCATCAGAAACTGCCTCCTAATATAAATGTATAAACGAGGACATGGTAACAGCTATCTGCATTTGTATTAACAACAGAATAGATAATTATTCGGAATAATGAAAATGCAAACACATACACAGCAATTATAAATTTCTACCATATTATAATTATATTTCACTAGACAATCCTCTGAACTGTGATGCTGTTTGTGTTTCAATAATGTATTCTTTCGCGCCAATAAAATCACCTTAACATTACTAGCTTACCACTAGAAATATGTGAACGGAAAACATCCTTATTTCATGAGAACCATGTAAAAATTAGTAGAAAGTGGCATATGATGTCACTTTATAGCACTGAACATAGACTGCACATACATATGTTTTCAAAAGGAAAAAAATGTAAAAGTAATCATTCAAGAAAACCAATGTTTTAATGATGATTTATCATCCTAATAAGCCCTACGTGATGCAACATGCCTTATATCTCATTTTAAATGCTATGTCTTCTGTGGCAATGATGCCCTCAGATGTAAAGTACATATCCACCAATCATGGATTCCATCACCTAGAGTCAGAGCTTATGACCGTGATATAGAAGCCCAAAGCAGATATTCTTCCAATAAAGTATTACCTAATTTTCTATATTTAATTTCCTCACACTATATTTTAAGTTGAAGAAATACTTGGTGGTGGTACAAGCTTAAATAAGGTTTTATCTGACATTACAGTCAAATACGGCAGTGAATAATTATTTAAATCTTTCTCACTGTACAGGATAGAAGGCAGGATGTATCGATACCTAAATGTGTATTGGCTAAACCTGTAACCTAAAACTCAACAGGGTTGTGTTATAATAGACACGTCTGTGATGATAGATCAAAAACTACAAGTAGCCTTGCCAAGAAACAACCTAAACACAAGTTAAAACCGCAATTGATATCTTCATTCTATTGTAGCATCCTGATGATCTTTTCACTGATACATTTTTGGTGCATTTTTCTAAAGTAAACTAGATATCATGAACCTTGCACAAGACATGAAGATATTAAATGCATAGTTTCTATGCATGGACTCTAGCCATGGAGTCATGATCTCTATCAGATGTCTATATAACAGTCAATCTCGCTTCTCCATCTTAGGACTGGGCAATATTCAATCCCTAAAAGTACTCCAGCTCTCACACAACAGAATCTCTGAGATTGGCCCTGCTGACTTGGCTGGTTGTACTCACTTGACTGAGCTTCACCTTCAGCATAACCTCATCAACACCATCCACCCAGATGCATTTAAAGACCTGCAGAAACTAAAGGTAACAAACCATGTCTTTAAATATATTTTAAACATGTTGTGAATGACACATTAATAGTTAACGCTTCAGTTACATCACCTAGGTCCTTGACTTGAGCTATAACCTGCTGGCCACCATACCTGTGCCAGTCTACCTGTCTCTACGGAACTTGAACGTGTTGGTGGACATTTCTGGAAATAGGTGGAGGTGTGACTGTAACTTGAAGACAATAAGAAGGTGGCTCCACTTTGACAGTGAACTAGGTAATCCAGCATGGGAAGTGGTGTGTTTCTCTCCCTCTCACTATGCTGGAAAGGATCTGCTGTACCTGGAAGAATCAGATCTTGCCTGTCCACAACCTGTATACAACATACCTGGTGTCAAAAAAGAGGTGACTGTGGATGAGGGGATGGAATTAATTCTTTCCTGTAGCACTGCAAACCAAGGTACTAATTCAGTTGTTTGCAAGGAATTTGGCTATATAGAAATCATCTAATTTGCATAAGTATGACATACTAACAGCCATCATGGTATACAAGTTATAATTATAAAATGTGTTTCTTTTCCTCAGATTTCATGCACATTCATTGGTGGACACCCCATGGCCAAATCTCTGACAACCAACGATTCCTTCATATCAGTAATACCACAGAGCATGATGCAGGACTTTATGTCTGCGTCTCAGGATACCAGGAAGAGCATGTGTCGGTTTTCAATCTACGTGTTAGTAAAAGAGTTAATGACAGAAGATTGCGACGAGAAGCACAAAAAGGATCGGTTGAGCTTAACGGAGAGGACAATGGCGACATACAGAGGAATGTGCCAGCTGTACGAGCAGTGCAACAATCTCAGTTTGTATTAGCTGTCTGCCTGTCCGTCTTCTTCACATTCATTGTGGCCTTCATCCTTGGTGTTATATTAAGACCAATTCTGGAAAAATGGTACAATCAAATACGAAGTAAGAGGAATTCTACTACATCTTCTAACTCTGAGACCTTTGAGACTAGACAGAGGCCATATGTGAATGAAGGCTATTCGGATACAGATGACCCAGAACATGAAGTGCATGAAGGTCCAAGAGTGACATTTGGGGAAGTTACAGAAATACAGGAACAAGGAGGTGTTCCATATTATGTGACTGTAGAAGAGGGTCCATCTGGGAGCAATACAGATTATGAGAATGTAGAGAAACAGGAATCCTTGACAAAGCATATTGCAGTGCACAAAGAAGTGCCACTAAGACAGGAAAACAAAGAAATGACATGCCCAAGACCCACCAAGAACACTAAAAGTACCAAAAGAATGCAGTTTGAATATATCCCAGACCCAGAAGACACCACAGAATTAGAGGAGAGAAGAAGTATTTCACCTGCATCCTCTCACTCAGGTGAACGGCAAGAGCCACAGATGTCTTATGAGCAAAGTGTAGATTCTCCTACAGTCAGCATATATGAAGAAGAAGAAGATGAACAAGCCAGTACGGTCCATCAGGCAACAATACCAGTATTTATTACTGATCCATTTCCATTTAAGATGTCTGAATCGAAGAAAAAGTGTGTGGATGAACTGGACCCAGATTTATGGAATGACAGTGGAGAGAGTTTTTCATTCACTGAAGGCTCGCCAAGATCAAGTAGTCGTGTTTCACATGTCGCTGCCCTTGATTATCCAATAACTGAAAAAGAAATGTCTATAGATGAACAAAGACCAAGCTCCTGTAACTCAAGTGAAAGTGGAGAGAGTGAAGGAGGACCCACAGAATACACCATCAACCCAGATGATGATGAAGACTCAGAAACACAAGTTTCCTACTCATTGACAAATGCCATTGAAAACAGACTTTCCCCTTTTGAAGAAGATACCCTAATTGAAAACCAGAAAACAGGCACAGGAGTGCCATTCAGACAAGACACGATTACCCTGGACCCAACAGACATACACATGACTTATACTCGAGGGGACAGTTTTGATGATGAGCAGTTTACCGAATACAAAGAATGCTTTCATTCCTCAAATATTAAGAGTGATTACAAAGGTGAACCTACACAATACCATGTGCATCCTGTTTATAGGACCAGTCGAAAGAACACCAGCCTGATGGGGGAAGACAGATCGCATACCAGTAGCTATAGTGATGATGATGAAGATAAACAAGGAGAGTACCCCAGGAGACTTGAGATAAGTTTAGAACATAAGATTCCTAGCACTGAGGCCACACCAGTCATAAGCCCAGACAGGCTTCTCAAGATTGACTATGACAACTCCTCAAGCAGTACAGACATAGAGGACAAGCGTAGTAAAGAGAAAGAGAGCGGTATACTTAAAAGTCTTAGTGGGCTAAGTGCACTGCTGATGAACAAAAGTGGGTCTGAAACAAATAAGAAAGATGTCCAGCCAGAACCCAATACAGCAACCACAAACAGTAAAGGTACTGGAAGCTTCTTTGGCTTATCTTTCAAAAAACAGCAAATGACACCTTCAGAAAATGTTGACCCCACCACAAATGATAATCATTTCTTCGCAACAATAGGACAAGCTTTTGATAGGCTACCAAAGCTGAAAAATTCTCTTCTGTTCTCGATCTCTGCACCTAAACCTCCACATCAACAGGAGTCTACATCTGTAATAGACAGAATATATGAATCAGAGAGGACCCATATGAGTTCATCTTTTGATGACAGTATCTTTGGGAAGATTGATCAAACCTTGGATCCAATACCACGAGTAAAGAGATATCTTCATTTCTCACAAAGTAGGTCATATCCTCCAATTCAAGCTCCACCTCATTCTGCTGAAGAGGAAATCATCTCTAATGAAGCTGTAAAAACTGAATCAAAGAATTGTACTTTCTATACTGATGATGATGCCAGTGCAACCACTAAAGGAGATGATTTCTTTGGTCAGATAGATGCATCCCTTGATGACCTACCAAAAGTAAAACGATATGTTCAGTTATCACCATCTGAATCACAACTCTCATATCATTCAACACCTTCAGCATCAATTAACCAAGTGGTTAGGCCTGAGGTATTGTCAAAAACTGAATCCCCACCTGACACAATCAGTATTTTCTTTGCGGGACGAAGTACATCACTACCTGCAATACCA
>JAOUWY010000052.1:6002045-6019667 GCA_025728095.1 Prietella phreatophila | reverse complement strand
TCCAAACCCCTGCAGTGTCAGTCGCACTGGTTGATGCTGAAGATGAAGATGGATCAGGGTCTGGATCATGAGAGTTTACGTCACTATCAGTTTCGGTTTGAACATTGCCTGAACTTCCACTGCTGTCACTATCTAGAATCCTTGCTCTCATCTGTGTAACTGTGTATGTTTTCTCTTTTTTTCACTGTTTTAGATGTACCTGTGTGTAGGTGTAACTTTACCTGGAACACGATTAGCTTTTCGCTTTGGCATTTTTAGTTCACTTCTACTATTACACCAAAATTCATGCTTGAATCAGCTTCATTTTATTGCCGGCGTAATAACGTAATCGTGTCGTGACGTCATGACGTCATCAACCTTCTGGGTCAAAAAATAATAATTAAATAAGTAAGGAATCATGGCAGAGTAATGCCGGTATACTGGACTTGCGGGGATAATGTTTACACTGTAAAGCTGCTATATCGGCCTTACGGGGATTTGGCATAGACGACCAAGCCGGTATTTCGTCCTTACAGGAATAGATCAAAGATGGGCAAGCCAGTTTTTCGGCCATACGAGGTAAGAGGGTTAAGACTGGTGCTGAGAAACACCTTATAAATCAAAGCACAGAAATTCATTCAGCTTCCTGTCACCTGGAATTAAGGAATTAAGGTAGACTCATGTATGTTTTTCAAACTACAGAAATGTATAAGACCGGGAGTCCGAGCCGGGACAACTTGGCAGCTGAGATGTTGCCCATCGAGTACAGGTATTGTGGTTTTTTTTTGTTTGTTTTTGTTTTTTCCCTTTATGCTGCAGTCATTGGTTTATGATTCAGGATGTATGTTCTGCCAGGTTTGATATCTGCTTTATCTCTGTGTGTGTTTGTGTAAAGGGAGAAGTTCATTTGTTTGCAGCATGAGAATAAGATGCTGCGAGTGCAGCAGGACGACTCAGAGAATCAGCGTATCACTGAGCTCCAGATGCAGCTGGAGGAGGCACAGCGTTCACGCAGTGAGCTAGACACTGAGAACAGGTACCACACTGCAACTCTTTTTTTNNNNAGGTCGACTACACTCACATACTGGATTGCTTTTACTGACATAGTGAAAATTCAGGAAATCCCTGAGTGAGTACACATAGAGTACACGTAAGATGCATTCAACGTCTTGAGTGTTAGTGTTGCTTTGCGTGGGGTTTTTTCTGCAGAATTGTACTATTGAACTGATGGCCTGTTCCATTTATTTATTTTATGCATTCTCATAGATACACTAAAGAAATGGAGCGTGTTTTGAGTCAATTAATGTGAATTAATATTCTATCAAAGTGTGTTTGAGTTAGCTAATATTACACAATGTAGTTAACTGTGCTTATTAACTCAACACACCGCCATTAATGTCTGAAACTGCTGGCAACAAAAGTGAGTACACCCCTAAATGAAAATGTCCAAATTGGACCCAAAGTGTCAATATTTTGTTGTTTAGCGGTTTAGACATTAATGGCTGTGTGTTGAGTTATTTTGAGGGGACAGCAAATTTACACTGTTACACAAGCTGTACACTCACTACTTTACATTGTGGCAAAGTGTCATTTCTACAGAGTTGTCACATGAAGAGATATAATCAAATATTTACAAAAATGTGAGGAGTGTACTCACTTTTGTGAGGTACTGTACATGCACAGTTTCTTATTAATTACTGGACATAACATTTTTTTTTCCTAGAATAGAAGAGCATTTTCTACTTTAAACATTTATACTCAAAACTAAAACAGAAGCAGCGCCTGGTGTTTCCTGTAAAATCCTGTATATACACACAATTCAGCTTCTACCTTAGACAAGGTGATTTGTGAAAGGACTATACTGAACATAGACTGTGTAGATTTTCTCAGAAGCTGCTTATATTCACTAAAAGACTCAGACTTATTAGCTAATAGTAAGTTCATCATACTGTATGTTAGCTATCATCATGAGCATTTATAATTGGTTTCCAAGCACATAGCTTGTTAATTAATGATCTGAGACATATTTACTTAATTGCCCAGTTTCCAAGACCAATGGGACTGCCACACTGCCTTATGAATGTTTGTGATAATTATAATAAATGAACACAGATGTAGTTAAACTGGTATGGTAAATGTGATTTTAGCTGTAAATATGCTTGGGACTGTGTTCTCATAGGTTGAACAGAGAGCGCATCAGTGAGCTGCAGCAGCAGGTTGAAGATTTGCAGAAAGCCCTACAGACCCAGGGAGCCAAACCTGATGATGTGAGTGTACTGCTATAACGCACTGTTCTTATAACTCACAGTACAGTCTATACTTCCTCATGTCTCTACTCTACTTACACACAGTATATTATGACAAACGTCTGAATCTCTTTAAATGGATTGTGGGTTTTTTTTGTGTGTGTGTGTGTGTGTGTGTGTTTTTTTCTAGTCTAACTTGAAGAGGAAACTGGATGCTCATATGTAAGTTAGTCATTTGAATTTCATTTTGCACTGCAGTTTGTGGTATATTATATTAGCGTTCAGAAATCACTGCAGTTGTCAGAACGTTTCTGAGTGCTGTGCCAATAAAGGATTCTGAACATCACCACAAGCTGTAAACTTGGTGGAAGTGACTGCTGTCGTGATAGAAGTCGGGAAGGCTACAATCTAACACAGTATCTATCAATAGCTCAGTTCATTGATTGCATAATAATAATGATGATGTGGGGCAAACTATCTCTCTAAAACACTGTGTGTGTGTGTTAGTGAAAGTCCATAATGTCCTACTGGGTTTATGCTGTGATTAAACAGTCTGCTGTCTGCCCTTTTGTGTCATTTGTACTGGACTATGTGTGCATAGTGAATCTATTTTTAGTTTCTTCTCCATTTTGGGGGGTGGGGTGGTGGTAAATAATCCACTTTGTTTAAGTTCATTAAACCTGCGACTGAATTTCACCCTTCTCACTACTGATGATGACGTGATGAAATGTGGCTGAACTCTAGAAGGCGTTTAAATCATGGTGCATGACTCTAGCCTGGGCTAAAAAGAATCTGCCACAGCCTCACTTCTTTATTCCATTCTGTGTATTTTTCATACAACTGTTGATGGTGCTGTTGTGCATAGTTCCACAAAAGTCTCAAAATAACCCAAAGGAACATTTTGTTAACAGCAAATAACCTGATGGGGTTGACAAAATGAAACCTTATATTGATGTCTTTTTACTTTTGAAAATAGAGGGGTTTAGCCCTGCCATTTATACCAGCTGCCCTGTAGGTACGGCTGAGGTCGTAAGTTTACATAAGCCTTGAAGAATCTGCGAAACTATAATAATTTAAATATGCAGAAGATGCCGGAAAAGCAGAGAATGTGCAGGACCTGGAGGGTTTTTCTGAAGAACAGTGGGCAGTATAACTGCAGTTTAACTATCACAAAACATAAAAACATCATGTCGTTGATCCTTCAGGTAACGGCAGAGTATTAAGAATCAAGAGTATGTAAACTTTTGAACTGGTTAATTTGTGTAAATTTAGTTATTATTGTGTCTTGTGGACTATATGTAAACATCTGGTATGTGAAATAGCGTATTCAGGGCAGGACTAAATGAAAAACTAAACGCAATTTTTATGCTCCCTCTTATTTTTTTATTTATTTTAATTAACATTTTCCAAGGCGTATTTGGGACCTAAACTGTAGGTGTTCAATGTCTTCGATGTATGTCCTACTACGCACTGAGTTTCTAACCATTCTTACACAAAGACATCAAATTGGCCATGGGTGTAGCTGTGCAAGTTAGCTTCAGGCCACATGTATTGAAATCATGTCAGGAAAATGAATTGAAACTCCCTAATGTAAAAGCATTCGCTGAGAGGTCTTGTACTGCAGAATCTTACACTGATTCCAACATGGTTTTGTTTCTGCTCATTCTATCAGGGTGCAACTAAATGAAGCACAAGATGAGATCATGAAGAAAAAGGAGCTACTGGAGGACCTTCAGCCAGATGTGTCTCAAACCTGTGAGCTTGCAGTTAAATCCTGATCTCTGACCTTAACATTACTCACATTTCAGCTCACACTTTAGTACAGGGAACTATAGTATTAGTACTGTTGCTGTTAGTAGGGAAGAAAAGCTGTTGTGATTTATCATTCTATGAATTGTCACAATTATAATATAAAAGGCAATAATCAGAAGTTGTGATTTTTTTTTTTGTGGGGTTATGATGAATGAACAGGTAGTGAAGTAATTTAGGACAATAATTAACATGATGTCAGTTTTACTGGTCCATTGGGTTCATTGTAAATCAATGATGTGTAGGTGAGACTGAGCAAAACAAACCAAGCTAAAGTATGTACAATATACATAGTAAGGCATTTATATATTAAATAGAAATGGCACTGATCCAGCACACAGCATATATATCGCTATCAGTCCAGTCCCTGAGGCAGCCAAGCAACCCAAACCATAACATTTCCACCACCATGCTTCACAGATGGTATGAGTTGCTTCTCCTGAAAAACTGTCTTTGGACTGCGCCAAATACGTCTGCTGTTACTGTGACCAAACAACTATCTTTGAGTCATCTACCCAGAGTACATTATTCCAAAAGGCCTGGTCTTTGCCTGTATGCTAATTGGCAAACTGTAGTCTTACAAAGGCTTTTTCCTGGCACGCCTCCCATTTAGGTCAAATTTGTGCAATCTCTTTCTGATTGCAGAGGCATGCACTTAGAACTCTTTAGATCTTGGCATGATGACACCACACACCTCAATAGCAAATCGAACACGGTTTCAAAGAGGACAAATATTTGCTTGTCCAAATATATTTTATAAATGCCAACAACTTCCACATGACTATATTTGGAAAATAAATTCTGTAAAAGTTTAAAAGATACTTGATTTTATTATATTTATATTTCGTACTTTACTATATTTATAATGTAAGTGATTCAGTTGGGGAAAATACATTTGAAAGTTTAGTCGTTTTTAAAGAGAACAATCTCAGACGGCTTTCAGTATCGGCAAATACTCAGTGTATATTCAGTTAAGTTTCATTATTGATATCTGTATCGGAAAACAAAAAGTGGTATCGTACCATCTCTACATTTAACTTTTTGTAATTTTAATAAAATAATGTTTTAATCTTAAAATTACTGTTTTTGTAGGTTTTAAATTAATCTCTTATTCATATTGAATTAACTGCATAGCCCTAATTACATATTTTAGTCAATTTAAACCTAATACCAGTTGCTCTGAAATAACCTTACAGTACTTGATGTTGATTTGCTTATCCAGCAGCACTGAAGGTGGATGAACTGATGGCTGCTCTGAAGAAGAAGGACGATGACATGCGGGCGATGGAGGACAGATACAAAATGTATCTGGAGAAAGCGCGCAATGTAATTACATACAGTTATACAAGTGATAACGACTGTGTATATACTCACTCATGTAGAGAAACACATTTCCTCCTGTATTCATTTGGCCTGAACACTAAACAACTGTGATTAAGGAAATGAGAAACAAATCGTATCAGCATGCTCATTCAGACCTAGGGAATATTTAGCATTTCGTTTTTGTTAAGTGGGAGTAAACCTACATGGACAAGGGGAGAACATGCAGAGCGCCACACAGACAGTAGCCAGAGCTCAGGATCAAACCTGAAGCTATGAGGCAGCATTTATGTATACTGATGACTGGTCATTATTAATTTTCCAATGAGAGAACAACACTGTTTAACTGATTCTGCTTAATAGCATGTGTCCGTGTTTTGTGTATGTGTCTGTTTGACAGGTGATCCGAGCACTGGACCCAAAATTGAACCCAGCCTCAGCTGAGATCCAGTCCATGAAGATCCAGCTGTCAGAGAAGGAGAAGAGAATAATTGCTCTAGAGGTCTAAATCTTGCTTCATTTAAAAAAAAAAATTATCGATTCTGAGTAGTCAAAGGTTTTGATAATTTTTTTTGTAACAGCACATTATAATTTCTATAGTAACAACTAATTCACAGGCACTTGTAGGGTAGATGCTTGTCATTATCCATGTCTAATATTAAAACTATTAAAAAAGGCTAATTGTTTATAAAAAGTTTATTTCACATTTATGGAATGAGTCTCCAGTGACAGCACTTTGTCAGTCAGAGGTAAAGCTGTTTATTTAAGTTTTTCACCATAGGAAAGCAGCTTATTTTTTTTTTTGTTTTAATTTTAAGAGAAAGTGTGGGAACAGTTGTTTATAGGTACTATAATGTAAATGATGAGGGAAGTAACTATCAATGGATAAAAGTATCATTTTGATTAATAAATAAATAAAGGCAGAATGTTGTCATTGATTATTTCCCTGTAACAGTACACCTTGTCATGTTTTATCCCTTAATTTAAAAGAAACAAAACATATTTTCCTCTCTCCCTGTATATCATATCTTTTGTTCCTTTGTCTTCCACAGAGAGAGTGTGAGCAGGCTAAGCTGAGAGAGTATGAGGAGAAACTGATTGTGACTGCATGGTACAATAAGGTAAAAAGGAACTTTTTCCAGGCTTTATGTACAAGGTCTATGTAAATATGGAAAATATATAAATATTCTTCAGTAAATGAATGTCTTTCTCTCTAACATACATGCACACTTGCTGCACAGAGCCTGAATTTTCATAAGCTGGCGATTGAGTCTCGTCTGAGTGGGTGCTCTAACTCGCTGGTGCCGCCTGGCCAGTCCTTCCTGGCCCTGCAACGTCAGGTGACCAACGCACGACGCACCATGTCAATCAACGTGCCTGCCAGCTCCTCCAAGTGATGACTCGACACCCCACGACACCTAGTTTTCCCTTTTCTCAAATGCACACTTAAGTGACCTTAGACACCTTGAACTCCTAAATAAAGGGACAACCATGCCATAATGTGAACGTTAGCACTTCGGAGCCTCACACATATACATACATGTGTGTATGTGCGTGTATATAATATATACACTCAAGCAATGAAGCTAGGGTTTAACACGTTAACAAAAATGATATGCACTCAAGCACAGTAACTCAGTTTCACAGACTATTACACACTTTTATTGATCATGCACACTACAGTCTTTGCAATTAGTTACACAAGACCAGCTGCAACAGCTGTATTACTGGTTTGATATCTGTATTATATTAACAGTTTGCAATATGACAGTTGTGAAAGACAAATTCAGAGAAAGATGTATCATGATATCGTCCTTGGCATGGGTTTAGGATGCATGATGAAGGCTAAGCTGAACTTCCAGTAGTATTCTATGCACTCCGATAATGTGTACTATTATATATAAGTATGAATACTACTATTGCCCTGACACATATACAGACATGTTTATTGACATTTCAATTAAACTCTCAGCTTCCATGCATGTTCACAAAATCAGCTACATTGAACAATGAGGATAAAGCATCAGGAAAAAACACATATATGGTGCTGGACACCAAATGCTCTCTTTTTTTTCTACTACAAAATGATTACTTTTCTTATAATTGAATACAAAAAGTAAACAATTACTAATCCCAAAAAATAAATGTAGGTGCTACAGTCAGTCTTTAATCAACTAGAACAAGCTGTCTGTATAATTTAATATCAGTAATAATGTAACATATTTAATACAGAATTTGACTGTGATTGGACTCTTGAATGCAGAACCTTTTTGCCTCTTGAATATTTTACCTGGCTTTAATGTACAAAATCATCAGATATCAGGATTAAATCACCAGCGCATGGCCATGGTGTCCCAGCCCAATTGTCCTATTGTAGGGTGCAGTGCTGTGACCTTTTATCTGATTGCTTTCTTTTTGCCAACTGGCATTTATTTATGGTAAACATTCGTGAACAACAAATTATCCGTTGCTGCGGTATAGATTTAGAAAGACTGTATGTCAGAGGGTCAGAATAATTTTCGGTTGTATGGTACAAAGGTGATTTAGTTTTTGTTGGAAAATATTTAGTTAGTATTCCCCAAACCAGATGGTTCACATTTTGCTCCCAGCAATCACAAACACCTGGTTAAGGGCAAAAATGTAGCCTGTGCGTGTCACTCGCACTGGGTTGGGAAACACTGCGTTTGGTTCAGTTTACATTCTTAATGATTTAGTTTCTTAAATAAAGACTTGATCTCAAATTTGCTTTCTATCTGAATTATTATGTTGAATATAGGACTTTTATCCTTTACTGGGAAATATGATAATTGTTTTGAATATTAAATACAGATACTTATGTAACATGTTAAAAGAGGTAGGCTTGTACGGTTGTATACTTCATTACTGAGTGTTATGTTTTTGTCAATCATAAGGCTTAATAAAGAGAAATAATGGCTATAATAACACCTAAAACTTTGTTTTCTATACAAGAAATAAAGACACCCACACAAAAAGAGCTTATTTTGCATGTTTTTTATTGAATTTATTGAGACATCACTCATCAGTATTCCAGATGGTGTTGCATATTAAATACCTGACAGGATATAAAAAATACATAAACAACAAAATTTGTTCTCAAATACATGATTATGGCTATAGTCATGGAAAAGTTAACACTTTGCCATGCAGGGAAGAGGGTGCATGAGCATATTTCCTACCCACACAGTAATGAAGATGGACAGCAAGGCAAAGAAGAACCCAGTTTTTGAAACCCAAGTTTTCAAAAATTGCACAGTTTAGTTAATTTGTGATGTAAAATTTCCACTTAAAAAGCCCATGTCTAACCAAATGTCGAGTGTAAATTGGCCTTGCTGTTCCAGTACTGTCAGATTGGACAGTAATTGCTTGTGCTATTCTTTTTCTCCATTTTTGCTCATTTTCATACAAAGGGGGCCCCATAATATTATAATATTAAATGACTCTCTTGATAGATGGATAGATCAGCCAAAACATTAAAACCACCTGCCTAATAATGCGTAGATCCCCCTTGTGTCACAAAGGTTCTAAAAGTGTACTGTGGTAACATGTAGAACCATGTTTCATCATTAGCCATTTCATTATACGATGAAAAAGCATTTAACAAGTGGACTGGTTTATACTTACAAAATGACCATGTAGGTGCACTTGAGCGTACAGGTACAATGACTGATGGATATAATCATTTTCAATTATTTTTTGATAAATCTGGTCCCCAATAAAATGCTATTGAATGTCTTCTCTCTGCAATAGTGGTCCAAAACATCAACCAGAAGTTTGAATAGGGTTTGAATGCAAGTTCAAGTTTATTAAAAAAGAAAACCAAAGCATGTAGCCAACTCGGAGTGAAGAGCAGGTACTAAGACAAACTCAAACTTCATACAATAAGACAAAAGCAGAACGTCAATCCAAACAAAAGGCTTGGACTCATCACTGACAGAACACAATAGCAAGACTTCATTATTTGAAGGGATTGGTAACAGGTGTGTATGATTATTAATCAGGGGATGGTCTTGGGGAAATGGCGCTGTTGTTATTAATGAATGCAGGATGTGATGGGGTTTATTAAGGATCATGGTAAACTGAGATTGTGTTTGGACGTGAGGTGGCAGTAATATGGCAGCTCCCAACCGTTCATATCCAACTCTTTTGATAGTCAAGAACTCATTCATTTATTCATCCATCCATCCATGCTTTTTCCTGGTCAGTGTTGGCCTATGCTGAAAACACTGGACACAAGCCTCTGGACACTCATTTACACCTAGGCCCAATTTGCAATAGCCAAGATCAATTTACTGTCAAAAGTATTGCGGTCACGGATCGAAAAATAATAAGCATGAATCAAACATTTAAAAACATGCAGAAATATATTGCACAAAAAACGAGGGCGGTCCGTTGGGCCATTACAGCTCCTCTAACCAATCAATCGAAGAGGGGATTTGACGTCACTCCAGTGCGACTCATGGCTGTTGTGTTGACCGGCGAAGAGAGATGGGTAGCCTTCAGGGCGCAAATCCCGGACAATTACAACATTTTAACATAAATATATAGTTAGTTGGTGACAGAAGACATGTCTGTTTTGTGGATGTTGGCTTAGGAAGGAATTAAATGATGGCTTTAAACTGTTTTGATCATTTCAGAACATTTTGTGTATATTCTCAGGCAGTGCTAAGGCTGCTTTTAGAGAGGCTTTTATCACGCCTACGGGAAGCCTCATCTCTCAAGCCATGCAGTGCTTTCCTCTAGACCTGGATTATGATGTTGTCTGCACAAATAGCATGATATTGATTAGAACTCTGTCTGATTAATAAGATTTAACATTAGGAGTCATGCAAGTATATTGAGAAAAACAACAACATCGTGCATTCAGAATGTATTCATTCACTTTTTATGATGTCATCTTAGGGTAAAATGTATTTTTTCATTCCACAATGTACGCTCGGACCACTATGACAACACATTCTTTTACACATTAAAAATAAAAACTGAAATACCACATCGATATAAGTATTTAAGGCAGGTCCTTTGTTATTACACGTTAAGTCAAGAACAGCCTATTGTCCTTTAAGTATTCAAAACTATTATCACTTCATCATAAATAGGGTATTGAGCATAGATTGGTGAGGGTGAACCAGAAAAGCTTTATCGATGTGGTGACTGATTCCCTTGATAATTTTTTTACACTAGCTGCAATGGAGTGACGTCACCTCCCGTGTTCGATTGATGGGCTAGAGGAGGAGCTACACTGGACCAATGGTGACACTAAAGCCCGCCCTCATTTATATGAAACTCGATCTGCAGCTTTTGGAACAGTAAGAGCTGAGAATGTGGAAACAGACGCGAAGGGAGAAACAGCGCAGGCGTTCAAAAAAAATTAGAACATGAGCAGAAAATATCAGAGAGCACAAAAACAGTAATATAACCAAGGAAAACGATTTTGAGCGCGATTCAAAAAGGTTTTAATTCATGTTTCAGTGTTGTGCAATATAATTCTGCATGTGTTTTTAAATGTTTGATTCACGCTTATTTTTCGATCCGTGACCGCAATACTTTTGACGGGAAATTGATCCTATAGTTACGGAAGCCCTAAGCAGCCATGTATTATTCATTTTTTCTGTTGTTTTCTCGTGATCTTGAAATAACAAAAGTTGTTTTCTCAATATATAATTTTTACTCGCACTTTGTGAATGGGACTGATGTTACATGCACGTTGGCATCTTCGCCATCATAAATGCAATAATTGCCCGCTGTAGAGATGGACGTTATCTCTGCATTAAGAGATAATTAATGTTAATTAACGTGGAAGTCGTCAGTCCTGCCGGGATGACTTTCTTTTTTTTAGGCCACCCCAGAAGTTAACATTACCCTGATTCCCTCGACAATACCCAATACTCACCACTTGTTCTCCATTGTGCAGGTAATGTTACAAATTGATACTGTTTTCATGTGCTTTGATGTTTAATTACCATATGCTTGTGATGGGTGCTATTAACGAGTTCACCGCTAGTTGGGGATATTTCCACTACATTTGGCTTTGTTTGGACTGATTTAAAAGGAAAAGAACCTTAAAGTCTTGTAAACTCTTATTTCACAAGTGATGTTATATTTTATAGTACTAACTGATGTCTAATTCCAAATGTTATTCAGCATCAAATATGCAGGAAGCCTTTTCTGTCAAAAGCTTTTATTTAAAACATGACCAAAATATTTTATTACAGATCGCAGATTTAATGGGCCATGCTGTGGGTCCGATTTATTTTCTGCCCCAGAATACCCAATACTCACCACAGACAACCAAAGCAACACTGTCATACATGGGAGAAACAAAAATGGATGGAAAAGGTTTATTTAGAAGTACGTTTTTAAAAGTTTTTTGATGGAGAAGAACTTGGGCTCAACCCCGGATGATTGACAGTCCAGCTAACATTGATTAGCAGTCCCTAATCTAATTGTGTTAGCTTCCCCTTTAAGATTATCGTGTGTTTGTGTTTTTTAACTTGCGATTCTGTTGTAATTGGTGCATGTTTATTTGAATTACACTGTTCCCTGCCCCCAGACAACCACAATCAACTGCCGACATCGACTGAAGACACATTGTCCTGCTGAAACAGTCAGGTAAAAGCAGTCCATACAGGATTTCGCTGAAGGTTTTTTTTTGTGTGATTGTTTTGGCAAAAAATGCTTCATTTTGCTGTGGCTTTTTTTTTTTTTTTACCCAAAATTTGCAGAGCTTTTTGTGTTTTTTTTTTTTTTTTTTGCAGAAAACTAATTGAACAGGCAAAATCAGTTGCACAACTTTTTTTTCCCGCACGTTCTTTCAAAATGATGTTTGTTGGTAAATGAGAACTTCTAGCTGTACTCCTGTTCGATGTACCGGCGCGTTGCGATGATTTCACATGAAAATCTGCGGTAATTTGGAAAACTTGTAAATTCCTCGTTACTATAGTGAACAGTATCTCTGCCTGTCACGTAGGTGTAGAGCCCTGGCTAGCCAATAGAACGCAAGGAAAATCCTGGAGGTGGGTCAGACAAACCTAACAAACAAAGACCTTACATGCTGTGTTTCACAACAGTTATTTTCTCTTTTCAACAATCCACCTCTGCCTCTTAGCTTTATAGTATGGGGACTGCTGAAACTTCACGTCATCTCTGCATTCATTCCCTTTGCCTGATACAGGGAGAGCACTTTAGCAGGACAGTAAATGTATTTGCCTGTCAGTCCAGGGAAACCCTTATGGATATGAGGGATATTGGGTCCTTGTTTTAGTGGCTGGTGGCAGAACCTGCACAGATGACCAGAGGATGGTCCACTAATGAGTTCCTTTTGCCTCTTATTCTTTGATCACCCTCTTCCTCTCTGTTCCCCTCTGCTTAGAGACCTCCAACTTCTGCTGAAAGAAGGGAGTGTCTGCAAAATCTTCAAATGACATCCTGGGGTTGGTCAGGCCCTCTACAGAGTATGCCCTAAAGACATTCCTGGAGCAGTAGAAGTATTTAACATCACCAGCCTGATAAAAGAAATGCACACAGGAGCCAGGACAGGATCATCCAGTTCTCATTCATCACAGTGTAGGATGACATTATGCCTTATGAGTCACTTTTCTAGCAACTCTGCATGTGTGTGAGATCTGACCTGAACATCTGTCCAAAAGTGCCTTGTTGGACCTGAGTTAGCGCTGCCTCCTGCCACTGATATTCATGAAGAAGGCACTCCACCAGATAGTGTGCTGTCACAGACACCCCATACCACCCATCGGTGTCCTCATAACCCCCAAACGGTGCTGGTGTCATCCTTCCTCAGTGCCCCAGTGATGGTCCTCTGTCCATACAGCCCTGCTTCAGCATCCCTGATGTTCTGCACACTGAGCAGGTAGGCTGGGTGGGCTCTTTCATACTTCATGTGAAGTACCTCAGACAGCTGGTTGGCCATATCATTTTGGTGATTTTCTAGAGCACAACAGTTCATCCATCACTGTTTTACAGATTGCCTTCTTTAGGTGAGTAAGGCTGGCAAGATGTTCGTAAAACACTTTGGTAACATGTCTAGCCACTGGGGTTTTTCAGCGAACCAGTATTTTTTGCATGCTTTACAGCACGGATGAGAGGAAAGGATATAATTTTGCCCACTGGTACCAAGAATCACTCTGGGTCTTCCTACACCAGAGAAAACAACCTGAGGATTTGGAGAGCTGTAAAGACAAGGCAGGATGTAATTGTTCCTGAACCTTTCCATAATACTGAGCTCTGGTTTCCAGATGAAGAATGGATGGAGCTGGAAGTACTTTTGTGATTTCCAGCCTAGCTACTTTTCAGAATAAGCACACAATACTTTAAACTAGCCCCCCAAAATACATGCATCAGAAAAGGGAGACACATTTGCCGTCTTTATTTGGACGCAAGGTCACTGTGGTCCACAAACACAGACATTATTCACATAATCTCTATAATCAAGTAAAAAATTGTTTGGTAAATCCTGGATACACTGTCTGCAGTTTATTAGATTTCATTCTGATTGTTTGCTCTACAATAAGCTCTTGGTGGCTCTGGACTAATTTAAAATCAGGCCAATTTGTTAACCATATCATTAACTGTTCTGTCCTCCCCCAAGTATGGGGCAGTGTGATTCCAACCCAAACAGGCCTCTATTAGCACTTGTTACAATTCCTGTTTTTGACCACTAGGTGTAATAAGAACTCTATGGAAGCAAGTGTGCAGTATCTAGAGAGGAGAGCAAATCAACAGAAAAGATACTCCCTTAGCATTTTATTAGGAACACCTCTACACCTACTCATTCATGCAATTATCTAATCAGCGAATCCTGTGGCAGCATGCAATGCATAAAATCAAGCAGATATGGGCCAGTGGCTTCGGGTAATGTTTACATCAACCATCAGAATGATCTCCTGGGATTTTTACACACAAGTCTGATTACTCAGAATGGTGCAATAAAGAAAAAACATTAGGAGCGCAGCAGTTCTGCAGACAGAAACACCTTATTGTTGATGAGAGAGGTCCATGGAGAATGGCCAGACTGGTTTGAGCTGATAGAAAGGCTACAGTTACTAAGATAACCCGCCTGTACAATTGTGGTGAGCAGAAAAGCATCTCAGAATGCACAACACGTTGAACCTTGAGGCAGATGGGCTACAACAGCAGAAATCCACGTCAGATTTCAATTCTGTCAGTCAAGAACAGAGAGCTGAGGCTGCAGTGGGCATAGACTGCAAAATTGGACATTTACAGATTGGAAAAATGTAGCCTGGTCTGATGAATCTTGATTTCTGTTGAATTGAGGCTGTATGGAGAACAAAGAGAGGCCCAGTATTACTATAGTATTCCTAATAAAGTGCTCTGTGAGAGTAAATGCCCACTTGCCCTGTGCCACCGCTAGAATTACTCTATGGATAGATTAAAATGGAGCATCAAAAAGGTATCTAATAATAGATTAGGGTTGCTTCCTTCAACAATTTTGTGCTCAGTGTCTAATCTTAATCCTCATTCCTGTTCCACACACTCTACTAATTAAACTCCTATGTCTGGCCTGGGGCAAGCAGAACCATACTCGTCACTTTGGATTATTCAAGTTCAGATGACACTGAAGACACAACGGATGGAAAAAGAGCTTTATATCACTTGACACAGGTCCGTTACTTTGGGTATGTCGAGGCTATCTCTCACCCCCTGTTATTCTGTCGCACATGGGTAAGGTGAGCGACAGTTGAGATGATGGCAGGGCAGCTGGGGTAGGAAGGCGAAGGTGAAGTGCAAACAGAACCGACAGTGATCCTCAAGGACAGGGACTGACACACACTACCTGCTCGAGTTCAAAGAGATGAAATGGGCAGTGTGTGATACCAAACACCCTAAGTGACACCACAGGATCAGTGAGAATGTGATGCATTGATACCTCTGTAACCTGTGACATTCTGTAACCTGGAATCGGAGAGATAGTCAAGATGTGCTGGCCACACACACAGTCTGACCTAAGAAAACATGACATAGAACAGATTTTCTACCAATGAAGCATAAAGAGAGCTGTATGTCTGTTATATAAGACTTCCAATTGGGTTGAATGATCTAATGTTTTGAAAAATTGGTCTATGGTGAGCTAAATGTGCAGCAAACAAGCCCTTATTATGTCTAGTGTACAGGACGTATTGTGAAGAGTACAGCAAGCCACATTTGGGTCTTTCAAATAGGACAACTAGAGAATGAGGCGACTTCAGATACCTTTTTTTTTTTTTATCAGATAACAAAGGCCAACCTATGCTACAGCCAAGACACAGAGGTGCATAATCTCTTAAATTACAGAATGGACATGTATTTCAACAGACAAACACAGTGAAGAATTCATAGTGTAAAAACAATGTACATGCTGAGTATATGCTGCAAAATCCAAGAACCCCTGAAAACAAACCATTAAACTTTGATGATTTTCTGCTGCAGCATTTCCATTCCTGTTGAGTAGCAGTTAAAAAACTTTGATAGTGGTTTATTACCAGCACATTTGACTGCACTGGTTGTGATATTTTGGCTGATTGTGATCATTTGTCTTCAGTATATTGATCAAGGGAAATCAGAGACATGACTCACTCAATCTCTTTCAACAACATCAATGTATAAAGTTCCCAACTCTCTTGATTCAAACAGTGAGTTTATAGACGCCAAACTGGGTGAAGAGGACAGGAGACCAAGCTCCAATGAATGACATTTAGGATTCATCCAAGATTGTAAAGCATGAAACATATGTTGACTGGGTAGCTGTGCTGTATTGGTGAACACTTCATCCTTTCATTATCGTAACATGCACAATCCGTATTTTAATCCATTATTGTGTCTTTCTTGTTTTACAAAATTAACAAGCTGTATATGTACTGAGTAATTCAATTACTAGTCTAAAGTCCAGGTAACTATCACATTTCATTAAATCTGATAACCACATTATTTTCATTTAAGATTTTGAGGTGCATTTGGGCTGGAAAGGTTGAAGACAGTTGACAAAAAGGTATGTCTAAAACAGCTAAAAATGAGCAAAAATCTCTTGAAAAATCAGACAACAGCTAAAATCTGATCATGATAAAATGATTAGAGTGCATATAAATGTACTTCTTGTTGCCATGCATGTAAATGCACTTACTGAAGCTCTTGTTCTTTACTTCTGTGATGGGTTTCCATATTATTTTGTTGACATCACTTTGTCACCTGACAGCACATACTATATTTTACATGTAGGACTAGCTTACATACAATATTATAATATACACTATTTGGCCAAGTTATAATAACATCCACTCTTCTGGAAAGGCTTTCCAGTATATTTTGGAGCGTGGGATTTCAGCCACAAGAGCATTAGTGAGGCCAGGCACTGGGTGAGGAGGCCTGAGATGCAGCGGAGTTCAAGATCTTCCCAAAAGTGTTAGTGGGGTTGAGGTCACTCAAGTTTTACCAAACTAACCTTCTGTTTTGCTGGACCAGACTCTTAGTTCCAGTGAAGGGAAATTGTAAGGCTACAGCAAACACATTCTATACAATTGTGCTTACATTTATTCAACAAACACTTTTATGCAAAGCGACTTACAAATGAGGAAATACAAGCAAAGCAATATATAACTTCTATCTATCTCTCTCTCTTTCTCTATAGATATAGATAGATAGATAGATATAACTTCTATTTATGTTTCTCTCTGTTTAATTTGTTTCTATTTCTGTAAAGCTACTTTGAGACAATGGCTATTGTAAAAAGCACTATACAAATAAAATTGAATTGAATTGAATATATCAAGCGGAGAACAATACAAGTAGTGCTACCAAACAAGATTTTTTTGATCATACAATTTTTATTGGAAATTTGCATTTTACACATTATAACACCACACCCAACAACCCCAACAAAACGACCACAGCCAAAACCAAAAGAAATGGGGAAACAAAAGACAATAACAAACAAACATTCATTTAAAGAAAAAAAACACACACAAAAGGTAAGATGATTAGTATTTACCTTCTACCTTTCCTCAGTCCACCTCCAGGGTGCGTACATCATTGAAGTAGGTACTAAATTGTTGTTATTTTCCAAAAATGGGACAGAGTGCAAACATATGACTGAGGTTACAGGGCGAAAGTTTGCATTTTTCACACATGTCAGGGACATGTTTTATAGGGATATATTTGAGACAGTTTACTCCTAGAGAGGTGAGCTCTGTGGACCACTTTAAATTGTATGAAACGAAGTCTAGCACATGACGTGGTGGTA
>JAOUWY010000052.1:5953284-5990015 GCA_025728095.1 Prietella phreatophila | reverse complement strand
GCCCTACAGGATCATCCCCTACATCTACTGAGCTCATTACTGCCGTCATACACTCTCTCACTCCTGTACCCTCACACACACTCCAACATCTGTCTGTGTGTGTGTGTGTGTGTGTGTGTGTGACACGTGAAGAACCCGGTGATGCTCACTGTACATGGACACGAAGTTAAATGCAACATGTTCACAGACGTTTTCCTGATAAAGCCCCATTAGCAACACGACTAATGTAAAGATGATTGAGATTTTAATTTAGAAAATGTCATTTCCGACCATTTAGGATTTTTGAAATACATGCAGACATTCAGCTGTGCATCAGGAGGACACTCTGCTCTAGTGAGGACTACAGTAGTGCACTAGGTAGTGCACAGGAGTCTGTGGTAAACATTTGGAACACAGCTCAGGAAAAGACAATAGAGTCCAAAATGAGCTGAACACGAAAGCAGAATGTGTTTATTACTGTTGCGAACAAAGAACACAGCTCTGTGTGTGTAGGAAAATAATCACCATTTTATATAATTGTTACAAGAATATATATTGTACGGTTTTATCGTTTTCTAAGAAAATGAGCGTAAATGATTTTAAATAAATTAAATCTCTTCGATCATCACTTTTCCTCGCGATCTTCCCTTCTTCCAGCTCTCCTCCACCCGCTTCCTGTCTCTCTCCATCGCCCGTCTCTCACCTGTCTGTCTCTCACACTCTGACCACACCCTTCTGGCTAAAGCCCTCAGTGTGCGTGTGTTCTCGTTGGTCCACGCCTGCAGGAACTCACACTTCTTCGCAGCCAGGAAACACGTCCTCCTGAAGTGGGCGTGGTCTCGGGGAGCCGCGCTGCGCGCCCTGCTGAAGACTGAGCGCAGCTGAGCGAGTGCTGAGAGTGTGTACCCCGCCCCCTCGTCCCTGCTCGCTCCGCTCAGGATGTGAGCCACGCTTTCCACTGCGCTCAGCGCCGAGTCCGAGTCGTGACGTTCTGCGGAGATGGACGCCATCGCGGCACTCAGAGCCTCGGAGAACGAGCCGAATGTCCGGCCGCGTCCCAAACACTCCGACACGGACAGGAGGAGCTGCGTGAACTCCAGCAGCTGCTGCGTCTCCGTCACGTCTCCGTTAAAGAGGCGGAGCGTGAAGGCGTAACCATACAGCACGTTCACCAAGCTGAACTTCAGCAGTGGGGATGGAGAGGCGGAGCAAAGGGAGGACAGGGGTGGGATTTCACAGCTGAGTGGGGGAGGAGCATTTCTGCTTCCCTCCGTTTTTATCTTCTGCTTCTTAACTTCCTGTTTCTGTGGTGATGGAAGTCCTGATGCCGTGTCCAAGTCCTGGACGTCTCTGTCGTCTACTTCCTCCAAGCTGTTTGTTTCTTCAGCATGCTGGAGTTCCTCGATCAGCACTGCATGGTCTCGCTCGTGCTCCTCCCACCACGGCTGCCATACTGGAACGAGAGCGCTGATGCCGCCGTCCTTTAGCAGCTGCTCAAACTTCTGTTTGTCCTTCTCCGGCAGGAGCGCCCACAGCTCTTCTTCAGTCAGAGAGTCGATATTTAGCCCCGACAGCCTCGTCACGACATCTTCCTCTTCCTCACCGCCTGTCTCGCTGAGTCGCTGCAGGATGTCCTGCACCTCCTCCTCATGTCCCTCCTCGCCGTGCGCCTGAATCTCAGCTAGCGCGGACAGCAGCGTTAGCGTGTCTGCGTCCCTCTCGGTCACTTGCCCTCCGCTGTTCTCCATCAGCTCCCTCGTGACGCCGCCCGGCCCCCCCCCCGCCTGCCGCATCCTCAAAAGGATGTCCCTCATGTGGATCCTGTCCTCGTGCTCCGTCCTGCCTCGCCGCCTCAGCTCCTGAGACACGCAGTCTTTATAAAACTGCTCTGAACACGCCGTGTGAGCTGAACCACGGTAACAGGACAGCGCACAGTAGGGGACGTTACAGCGGGGACAAGTGTAACGCGCCGGGTTACTGAGACACAGCCCGCAAGGTCGTAATGACGACGATGTGTTCTCTTCCTCAGCAGCTGGAGTCAGGTCAGCGCCGCATGCTGCAGTCACTGGAAGTGAAATCCCGTCTTTCCTCATCTGCTCAGGTTCTGTCTCACCGCTCAGATCGTCCTCCTTCAGCGAGACGTCCATCAGTAACGATCTCACGAACGCCGGCGTCCGTCGTGTCCATGCACACTCCATCACACACTGCCGAGAGACGCAGGACAAACACACCAACACTTTAACTTTTATTCAGATCGCTGAAATACAAGTCTCTGCTTCAGGAAACATCTCAGTCGTACACTTCAGTTCACGATGAAGCTGTTTTCATTCGTGTACAAACAATTTCTCATTTTATTTCTACTTTTTTTACTGACTGCCTGGTTCTGTTTCATAACATAGTTCAGCCGGTCAGTGTGTGCTAATTTACAAAAGAACACTTTCACATTTTATCCTGCAATTTTAGGGTTTTATTGTTGAACAAATAAAAAACACATTTCATGAAAAAACTATTACAGGAAAAAGAACCAGAAGTGAGCAGGTAAAACTGCAGCCATCAGGATGTTAAACTGTAAACGTTTAGTTTTATTTATTTATTGCCTTGATTTATTTCTGTACCAGGACAATCTGTGGAAGATAATTATAAATAAACACATAAAGGTCTTATTTCATAATAACTATACGATAACAACTCACCAACCAAGTCAGTAAACGCACGAGAGACGCTGCTGCGCTACCAAACTGAGCTGTCGCGGTGTGATGACGTCACGTTAAAGTAAACGCAGAAGCAGCGCAGATTTTGCGCAGTTTCGCCCAAAACGCGGTTCTTTCGTCTAAAATTAAAAAAAAAAAGTCGGAGGGGGAAAAATCTAAACTAATTCCGGATCGCTAACTGAACTCTGTGAACCTTTCTGTGTTTTCATTTCCTCTGAAAAATAAAAAGACTGAAGGAGGTGGAAATGTCATCAAAATTAATGACTGGATAAAGAAAAAAAAAAAATAGAGAAGAAGAGAGAGCCGTGAGGTGCTGTAGAGTCCATGTGTAACTTTATTTGCACACAGCTGTACACAACAGGAAGAACAACTGAGGCAAAAAAAGAGTTAATCAGATTTCTCTGCATCAGTTTTCTGTATTAATCACACTCAGGTTTAATAATAATAATAATTCAGCGCTGATCAGAAGCCCAGCTTCAGCAGCCATTCCTTCAGCTCCGTATCAAACTGGCCTTTAACGCGGATGCTCATGGTGACCTCATTGACCGTGGTGGGCAGCTCTCTGCCAGTCAGCTTCTGCAGATGTTCTTTTACATCCTTATTGAGCGCCTGCAACACAAACAGTTGGTGTCGAACACCTCATCAGAGGAACAGAGGCAGAGATGTGTGAGCTCTCAGAGTTGATGAGGAGCTTTAAACCCACCCAGATGTCTCCCTCCACCTTACGCACGATGGTGCTCTTCTGGTTTCCGTGTTTGATGTCGGAGTAAACGGGAATATTGTGCATTCGGGAGCGTCGGATCATGTAGGGCAGTGACGGAGGCGTTTCTAAAACAAACAAATTCATCAGAACACGTAAAGAAAAACATCAGGAGGCATTAGGGGAAGTCAGTAAGTACAGCTTTTACACAATGTTAATAAACACATCTCTGATGTGAGAGTTAAGCTGATCAGTGTGTTAACTGTAAATTCTGGGGGTGTGTGTGTGTGTGTGTGTGTGTGCGTGTGTGTGCGTGCGTGTGTGTACCTGAGGGTGGGGTCCATCCTGACGGGGCAGGGCCGATGTGTTTGGGTGGAGGTGGGACACGTGTTGGAGGAATCAGTCGCTCCACGAAGCAGAACTCATCTGTGCTCTCGGTTACAGAAGAACCTCCACTCTCCGAGCTGCTTTGTGTCTAAACCCCACCCACAAAACATGACATCACCTCACTGTCAAACGACACCATATAACTACAGTGACGTCACTGTGTCCGTCTGACTCTCAGATTATAATCGCTTTAATAAACTGTTATTTTTCTTCAAATGATGCAGAACTCTTTCAGAAAGGCATTTCTGACACGGTGTACAAATTATTTGTCACACTAACAACATGTTTATAAAGTATAAAAATAAATCTCTTCTATAAGGAATGATTAGATTTAAATACCTTCCGAGCTGTTTAATAAGATTAAGCATACTAAACATTTCACTCTGGTCAAACACTTCTCGTTTCATTTGTTAATAAAGTTTAAAGACAGAATCTGACTTTTGCACAACATCTGCCACCGACATTGAATCTATTTTCCGAAAACACGTTTTTATTTCCTAATGTCACACAAGGAGCATCTGGATAACGGAGCTAGAGTAGACATTTCCGTCCAGAAAAGGTCACGATAAATAAATGAAATCCAAAACTCACCCGTAAACAGGCTGCAGTGGTAGAAATTCTCCGAAAGGTGTGAATTAAACTGGTTTTATTCCACACAGATTTGCTCAGAGTCACAGCAACGCTGCTCACGGAGGCCGCCATCTTGTAGATACGCTCTGCGCATGTGCAAGGAAACAGCAACTGACTGAAACACACACCCCGAGTTTGTTTAATTAAACCATTTTAAACTATTTCAGCGTATTTACTCTAATGAGATATATATATATATATATATATATACACATGAGACTTAAAGAGGTTTATGATTATTACCTTAGTGTACAGATATTTAGAGTATATAGGGTTAGTGTACAGATGTTTAATGCATAAAGAATTCAGACAGTTTTGATAGGATATGAAATAAATACTTTAATGGTAGTTTTTGCACAAGATTGTCTTTTGTTAATTTTCAGACTGAGCTAAAGATTTTGTTTCTTTACGCATTTTAATGTCAGAATATACTGTTCAATCACTTCACATTTCATCTCCATATGAAAACTTAAAAAAAAATATTTATCATGTTGGGAATTCTCCCGGTGATTTTTGTAAATACACATTCATCATCAGGGAGCAGCTTCACTCCAAACTGTAAATACATTCCAATTCAAAACAAAACAAAAAACACATGGGAGGTCATTACAGTTTTATACAATTTTCGGTTTGTGATGACATTTTTATCTCGTGATGACATCCTCGTGCAGTTTTGAGTGTAAAGGACTGAACAGCGCTGTCTCTTCATCACTGATCCTCACGCAGTGTTTATTGAAACCTACTAATAAACACTGCAGTTTAAACACAGAACACATTTATTATACTTATTACACAGTTCATCGATACTGCACATGTCCCATAATTCCACTCTTCATCATGTTCCTGTTGATTTCTGCGGGTTTTTATTCACTGGGTCAACGATGACCACAATCCCCCACACTGCCAAACCTGTACGCACACACACACACACACACAATGAGTTATTTTTAGCAAAGCAGGCTGTTTGGGTTAAAAATATCAACAGAAGATCAAAATGTTCATATTTATTATAAGGTAGGAGGACTGGAATAAAGTTGGTTTGACGTTGGACGTTTGATATTCGGGGAAACGCGTAGCGTAGATGAAGGGACCGTCTCTAAAGTTACATAAGACATTGTTATACACGTTTCTAACTTCAATAGCATTTGAAGGGAACGACTTACAGTCATATAACCAACTGTAAAAGTGTTCATCTAGGTTTCAGGTATGAGACACGCCTTTCAGATTTTATTGATATTTATCAAAATAAGCTATTAAACCATATGTAAATTGGACATGAATTTCATTGCAGAATGGGCCCATACACAAAATACACCACTATTTAAAGTTCAATAGCATTTGAAGGGAATGATGTATAGTCACACAACCAACTGTACAATGTTCATCTGGGTGTCAGGTATAAGCACACAGCTTTTAGATTTATGATATTTAACCCTACAATGCATGAACCAAAAAAAACCTTCACAAATGCATAAAGGGGGTCAAAATGACCCTTCGTATTTTTGGATTGGTTTTCTTCAAAAAATAGAACTCCTATTAATTAATATATATATCTAAAAGATGTGCGTTAAACCTGACACCTAGTCGAACACTTTACAGTTGGATGTGTAAGTCATTCCCTTCAAATGCTATTGAGCTTTAAATAATGGTATATTTTTTGCATGGGCCCATTCGGTACTAAAATACATGGCAATATTTACATGTGATTTAATAGCTTAATTTAATGAATATCAAAAATCTAAAAAGGTGTGCATCATACCTGACACCTAGATGAACAATGTTGGTTATATGACTGTAAGTCATTCCCTTCCAATGCTGTTGAAGTTAGAATCGTGTTTAACAATGTCGTATGTAACTTTAGAGACGATCCCTTAATATCCGCGAATGTCGAACGTCCAAACTACTTTATTCCAGTGGGAGGAGGCAGCTGAAGACGGGAAGAGTCAGAGGCGCACACTGATGATGTCACGTGGACTGCATTAAGACTAATAGTGTTTACCTGCGGCGAAGGCGAGCTGCAGTGCGGTACCCACAGACGCGCGCGCTCCTCGGTGCAAGGACGTGCGCGCGCTCCGGTACACAAACCCCGCGGAAAAGAGCAGCGCACCTCCCGAGAGCAGCCGACAACTCCAACAGCTCCGGGACACTTCCGGTGCGCGCGAGGACATCTGACAAACCGACAAGTAGGGGTTAAAAATTACAGACCGAACAGGAGCATGCAGAATACGGCGTGAAATCGCGCAGTGGCCATAGAACACGCTTCACCTTTCCCACCGGAAATTACGTCACTTACATGGCAGGAGCGCGTCAGCTGTGCGCACTCTGTGCGCAGAACATTCAGAAAAAGCAGCAGAAATTATAGTTAATTTATATTTAAAAAAGTATTAATAAAGGCAAAAACATTACAAATAAACCTACTGACAATTATAAATTTACAACACTTTCTTATTAAAGTGTGTTTCTGATATTTAACATTTAAATTACACCCAGTTTAGTGGTGATGAAGGGGATCCCTCACTCTCTCACACATACATATACACATATATATATATATATATACACACATTTATTTATTTACTATTTCCAGTCACTTCTCAGGAGGAGGTGTTTCTCCTCATTCCACACCACAAGTCCCTATGTGGAGCTCATCACAGGTTCAACATCAGCACCGTGGAGCTCCTCTACAGCTGCAGTCTGGTGGAGTTAAAGGGTGGGAGGGAGAGTGGGTGTAGTTTCAGAGAGAATGGGGGTCAGTGGGTGGAGTTACATGGAGGGTGTGGTTTAGAGGGTGGCTGGGCGTGGTTATTTCTGGCTGCCGTAGGTGCGAGCTATGTTCTCGTTGGTCTGTGCAGCGTCTTTGAGAATCTCCATGATCTGAGCATTCCTCCTCTTGCTTTCCTCCATCCGCACTGGATTCGACTCCGGCAGATTCTGATGGATGACAAACAGAGACAGAATCACACTAACGAGGACGTGACCCAAATACGTCGTCACTGAAGTGCACCCTGTAGGGCTCAGTGCTGATATCTACATCCTGCATGCATCAGAATGAAGATCACAGAATAGAAAAGCCATTCTCACGTACCCAAACATCTACAACAGTGCTCCATTATTGATCTTACGTAAACATTTCTCCAGCATGTCAGTTTTCAAAAAATAAATCTATATTTTATCCCCCCCCCCCGGACATACTCATGCAGAATAAACAAACATCTCAGAGTTGAACGTATATGAATAATGGGGTGCCAAGACTTTTCCACAGTTCTGTGTACCCATTATGGTGATAGAAGACATTTTACGGGTTCCAGTGAGGACATGTCTCTGGGCCATAATCACACACTTGAGTTTAAGCTGAAGAGCTGCGTAATCAAGTAGGAATGTCACACCAGAGACCTTCACACGCTGTGGTATAATCTGTGTTCTAGTGTGGGTTCTACGTGTTTATTCATGCTCTAACACACACAGTCACCAGTGTAGGACCAGGTGTGTGTGTTCAGGTCAGCACACAGTACCTTCAGTAGTTCTCGGTTCCGCTGGTCTCCGGGATCAAGGCTCCTCCAGGACGCGTATCCGGCGATCAGCGCTGCCACGGCAGCCGTGTAGCTCAGTAGTTTCCGCAACGCGCTCATACTGTTAGCATAACAGCTAATCTCTCCTCCAGCTTCAATCTTTAGCTTAGCCACTCAGTGCAAAACACAACGGAGCAAGGAACGAAACTACGTCACAGCGGACTCGGAAGTGATTCAGCGCACATGAAGTAGAAAGTATGCATCACTTTTTACGCGTACGTTAGGAACAGTGTACAGTACACGTGACGCAAATTCGTCATCAACAGAGTACTGTATGCGCACTGCCAGATTGTTTTTTGTTTTTTTTTTTACTTTGTACGCGCAGGTCGCACATGCGCATGAAATTCTTTTGCACTGTTTATTTCTTCCACAAGGTGGCAGCAGTGAGCCAGTGCCGTTGATTCTCAAACGAGGGCAGGTTAGGTTTGTATAATTTTAGCCTTAAAGAGTATAAGGATTTGTATATGGGTGCTAATCGTGGCGAGAGATTGCCCAAGCATTCTTCTTCACATCAGAAGACCTGCTGTACTGATTCTTGTAGGCCAGGAGGGTAGTGCAAGTTGTCGTAATTGCGCATGCGTCGACCGCTTGTGTATGCGAGCGTCAAATGGAGTATACTTTGAAAGGCTATGGGTGCGAGTAAAAAACGAAGTATTCCAGAGGCTTTACGCGTACGCCTAGCCTTTCAAAGCATACTAAATTTGACACGTACTCCTGGCCTACAAGAGAATCTTGAACCTTGAGAATCAACAGCCCTGGATAACTGTTGCCACCTTGTGGAAGAACTAAATAGTGCAACAGTTTCATGACTAACTCTGAAACCTCTTTATAAAGAGTAAAGAAACACTCAAACACATCTGCTAATGAGAGGGACTTTATTTATCATTCATTTCATTGTTATTTAATTTAATCAGGTAAATACTTTAATGCTCACTAATGTTCATTCACTGATTGAGAAAACGACAAAAAAGCATTTTAACCCCAGTCCCATAATCTCACACACAGCCTTAATTCAAGATTACATTATGTTACATATTACTGGAGACGAGCTACAATCACTTACACACATCACACCCCCCCCCCTTCCCCCACAGTTCTACCCCCTCTCACAGATCAGCTCGATGACACTCTGCTCCATGGGGACCGGCTCTATGCAGCGGTGCGCTGTGCTGCTCACAATCTCATCCAGCAGGAAGTGGACAAGGTTCTCATCTGAGACGAAGCGCCACAGGTAGAGCTGCAGATAGTGACAGTCCACCTGCACCTGCTGCAACCCGAACCGACCAAACGAGCGCACACGAACACACTCCACCAGAGACTTCAGACTGATCTTCACTATCCCTGTCAGCACAGACACCTGACCCAAACACACACACACACCTCATCACCACCGCCTGTAATGCCTGGCATTCTGTTATTAATAGAATAAACAAATACACAATTTCACTGTGTAATATATAAAATACCACATGCTCACTCTTTCTTTGAAATGTATTTTTATTATTATTTTGGTACATCAAAACTGTCTGACCTTGTTGAACTCGACAGGGCTGAAGATGTCGATTCTCTCAGAGAAAAGCTTGTGGATGTTACTGAGCAGGTTAGTGTCCATCGGAGCACTAAGCACACACAGACACATACAGGTTCAGAGCCCTTCATTCTTCAGTGTGTGCAACACTTATTGTAGACGTGTGTGTGTGTGTGTGTGTGTGTACCTGGGTGTGTAACTGGGGGCGTAACGTAGCTGTTGTCTGGAGCTGCTGTAGACAGAGAATGTGCGTTTACTGGAGTCACTGCTGTGGGCTTTCCTCACCCCCTCCTCATACAGCAAGCCCACCTACACACACACACACACACACACACACACACACACACACACACAAAGAAAACCACCATGTAAATTAACTGTATATTAATTCCTGTAACCAACCTGAGCAGGTAAATAAAGCAGTGTATTTTCTCAGCTGTACATACCGCAGCATGCTCTGTGATTGGTTAAATTACCCCCTGCCCTGCCCTTGACCTCCCTTACCTCTACACACACACAACACGACAGACTTGTTAGTAAACACTGATACCTGGACGTCAATGGCCGTCGTGTCCTCCACCACCCTCTTCATGACTGCACGAACATTCCGTGGCTCGATGGTGTTCACCCAGTCCCGTGTCTCCACGCTCTTCCTCAACATCTGAGAGATGATTAGACCCTGAACCTGAAACACACACACACGGCGTCCCACATGTCAGAGACCATACCACTGCATTATGCAGGATTCTACTCGAACTCGTAACTTGTAACTCCTCTGATAAAGACTCAGAATTCCTGCTCCAGAACTCAGGGTGGTCTCCTCTACATGCGACCCCTCAGAATATCGAATCAGCATGGCCGCTCAGAGACTCGACAGTAAACCCAGCAGCATTTCTTACCCTTAAACCAGTTATAGTGTGTATGTGTGTGTGTGTGTGTGTGTGTGTGTGTGTATGAGCTTTACATACAGATATATTCACTTTAAACTCTATACTTCACTGTCTCGGGGAGGAAAACACACACCGAGTCTGTTCATCACAAAATACCAACACGGAGGCGTCCGAGTGTCTTCCGCACTGTAGCTCAAACACACGATGTAGCTCATTCGAGCTCCGACTTCTCGCTTCAGAGTCAAGTCTAATGCAGTATTAGCGGATTAGCGTTACCTTGACATAGTGGTTGAGGAGTTTCTGTGCTGCCTCTCGGGCCTCAGCACACAGAGTCGTCACTGTAGTTACCGGAGAATGAAGCTGTGTTTAACACAGAGAAAGAGACCGTGAGACAACAAGCTCTCAGTGTGTGTACCTGTGTGTGTATTTGCGCACGTACCTGTGTGAGGAACTGCTCATCGGTCAGTGTGAGGATGTAGGAGATGGTGGAGGTGTCGTAGTCGAGGCAGAGGCGTGACAGCAGCAGTAGTAAAGTGGGAGGAGTTGAGCTGCTCCGGTCACCTGCGCTCTCACAGAACTGACGTGATGTATGACAGATAAACTTAATGAAGCTCACAATGAGCCCCTCCCTCACACCCTGACTGCAGAACTCCCCCTGCACAGACACAAACAAGATTTCAGCTGAGGGAAGGGTTTGTGGGAGGAGCTAATGTGTACTCTGTGTACTCACGGACCTTGAAGTAGGGTTTGTTGGAGAAAGTGATGTCTTTAGCGGTGAACAGGTGCACAGACACCAACACTGATTTGATCTGATTGAGAATGGAGTTCGACAGTGACGTCAGGAGCTCTGGCAGGGTGGGCGGGGCCTCTTTGGCAGCAGAACTGCCTGCTCCACCCACTGTGACACGTGGCGCAGCGAGGGCCTGTCTAACGTCGGTCAGGCTATCCAGGTAAAAGTTCTGTAACGCACACAGGTACTGTTTGATTCGCTCTCGTGCTGCATTGATAACGATGTCGGTCCCCCGGCTTGCGACCTCTGACCCCGGAAGCAGTTTGGACACGGCCTGGAGACGGCGATGGAAACGATCCAGCGCTCTCACCAGGAGGGAACTGTCCCCTACGCCTTTCTCCTCCTGTATCCTGCGCTCCACTATCCTGAAATACCTGCCTGCTAAAGTGTCCACAAACTGCTGCAGCTTCTGATTGGCCATCTGAGCGAGGTGCTTGAGGGCATGGTTGGCCCCCTGTTGACGGGTAATAAATAACTCCTGATAGGAAGCGATAACTAAACACAGATCGCTGACAAACTCATTACAGCCTCGATCGATGAACTCCAGGATGTCCATCCTGCCAGCCGGAGACAGGAAAGGGTTCAACTCCGACACTGGCGACACTGGGGTCACGTTCGGTCTGGAATCGCTAAGCTCCGCCTCTAAGGCCTGCAGATCCGCCTCCTTCCTGGAGTGGGCGTGGCTTAGAAATTTGTCACAGAGCTCCTCGGCCGGTTCGTCCAGCTGCAGCAGCAACTCCACACACTCGGACAGCTCCTTAGCACTCGCACTGCTGTCACTGAAACACACACCGTCAGCATGGGATTAAACACAGGATTAACACTAGGTAAGTGTTAATATGACTTCAGTGGTAGTTCTGCCTGTGGCTGAGATGCGTTAACTAGAATGTGATGTTAATGTGATGTTTAATGCTAATGTGCTAGTGTACCTGAACCTGTCCCTCAGGTGCAGTGTTAATTCCAGCATGATGGTGTTGCACTCGTCCTGGATGCCTCTGAACGAGGTGATGTTGTTGTAGTGGTTGAGGACGCAGCGAGCTCTCTTCTGAGCACTGACGGCTCGCCCAAACTCACCACCCTCAACACACCTCCTCAACCAGGCCGGGAATTCGAACAGGAACTGCAGCTTACGCACCAGAGAGTGCACACCTAAAACACACACGTTATGACCCATGGTGTTTTCCGTGCATTCACCTAGAAATGCAGGCTGTATTCCTAGCACTGTGTGTGTGTGTGTGTGTGTGTGTGTGTGTGTATACCTGCAAGGAAAGTGAGATCAGCTAATGAATTCTCATTAGGGTTGAGAGAGGCTCTGGCTGTTTATCAGACTTATCACACCCAGATCACTTTATCACATTATTCAGATGGCTAATTTGATCTCAAGTATCACTCTCAGTGGAGGTGGAGTCCCAAGGGCTGAGGATATTCACTTATCATCATCCACGATCTTGCAGAAACCTCATGCCAATTTTTACTCCTTATGCCAATGTTTACTGAACATTTACAGATCCGCTGCAGAACAAGGTGACAGCCTTGCACAGATGTACACTGAATTAAGCTAACAAACACCTTGGTAATTAGATGACAATTAATATCTCTTAAGTAGAATAATAAGCTGTACAATGATGCGCACCTCCAGATCTGGATTGTGTGATGTGTAGTTTTTAGACATAAATTTAGCACCATTTCAGACTATTCTGTCATTGCTGGAAAGCAAACCATAGAACAGTCCATTTTTGTCTATTCCTCAGCTCATCATTCTCTCTCTCACTCTCTCTCTTTCTCTGTCTTTTTCTCTCTGTCTCTCCCATGATTAACTGCTGTGACGTTTTGGTGTTGCTGTGTCTGCGGGGAGCTGTGGTCTAATTATATCATTTTTAAGTGGATACGAAGAGTGTAATTTCTATTCTATTATGTAATCCAATCAGACCTCATCTGCTACACCATCTCACTAAAACCTCACATATGTGTTTGTTTACTGTCATGCTTACCTGCAGTAAAACAGCTTACAGAACAACCTCAAATTCCTGGACAGACATGTTATCGACTTTCTACATAATATTGCACTTACTCTGCTATATTGATCTAGCATGTCAACCTTCTGTGTCAGTCTTGTGAATTGAAATTAATTTCTTCCAACTGCGCTCGAGGAAAAAAAGCATTCTGGTTGTCCACTACATAATGACTTGTTTTAATAGCTTACTTTAAGGTTGCCCTAAAGCTGCCGTCTTAAACGCATCAGCATGCTTCTGTGATATTACTAAATGTGAATTGATGTCAAGGGGGTAATTTAGGGGAAACTTGTCTGGGTGAGACAGACTTCCATCACTTTTTGTCTTCATTCTTTTTATAGCTCCAGTGCAAAACGTCAGGCACCCAAAACATCTTGGTTGATTGTTAAGTGGAAAGATTTTTTTAGGATCGGACTTGTTTGTCCAGCACATCCCACGGATGCTCAATCGGCTTGAGATCTGGGGAATTTGGAGGCCAAGTCAACACCTTGAACTCTTTGTCATGTTCCTTAAACTGTTCCTGAGCAATTTTTGCAGTGTGACAGGGAGTATGATCCTGCTGAAAGAGGACACTGACATTAGGGAATACCTCTGACATGAAGGGGTGTCCTTGATCTGCAATAATGTTTAGGTAGGTGGTACATGCCAAAGTAACATCCACAAGCGACAGCCCATGACCCTGTTGCCGGTTCACCAGTTCTCCTTCCTTGGACTTCTTTTGGTAGGTACTAACCAATACATACCAGGAACACCCCACAACACCTGCTGTTTTGGAGATGATCTGATGCAGTCGTCTAGCCATCGCAAGTTGGTCCTTGTCAAAGTCACTCAAATCTTTATGCTTGCCCATTTTTTTCCTGCTTCCAACACATCAACTTGAGAACTGACTGTTATATCCCAACCTAATATATCCCAACTCTTGATGGGTGCCAATTTAACGAGATAATCAGCGTTATTCACGTCACCTGTCAGTGGGTTTAATGTTATGGCTGTTCAGTGTGTGTATGGTAAATACTAATGTGTTTTTTTTCCTGCATCAGTCTGTCTGCCAATCTGTATAGTTCAGCACAAAAGTTTGCATATATGAAGAATATGAAACAGACAAAAATAATTTACAGTAACATGACATTTGGTGTATTAGGTTTTTACAGTTCTTTGTTCATGATCTTAAATAAACCAGATGGTGTCAAATAGTGTATGCCAAGATATTAATAGTCAAAAAATCTTCTCAGTTTAATAGGTGGCATCTCTGAATGTGTTATAAATAGGCTTTATCAGTTCTAGTTGCTTAGCCAAGCTTATTCTGTATGATCTGTCAGTTATGTCATGAGAGTCATGGAAAAACTTCTTGCTTTGGGGTGATTGTGCCTTTTTGCAGGATACACCCACATTTCTTTTCTTAGCGTCTTGGAATTAGGATGCTATGCCTTCAGATTTGCACACCGATTGACTATCCCGAATGTGTTCAAGGTATGTGTGTGCATGTGATCATAAACACAGAGGCGTCTTTTCATAATTTTTCTTTCTCAGAATTTCACAGTGCTGTAATGTATATGTGAGCTTTAAAGGTTTCTTCTTATTCTTCATAGCTTTGCTTGTCTCATGCATGAAGGCATGCACATAAGAAAATCTCTTTCTTACTTACAAATTTCAAAACTAAACTAAGCACAGGCAAATACACACACTATATATATATATATATATGGTGTCCTTTAAAATTGTCACCCATGACCAGTCCTTAATTTGAAACTATGCTACATAAACTACATACACAGTTAAAGCAGTAATCCACCCAGTGACAAATGCCTTTTTTTTTTTTTTAATGAATTATTTTTTTTTTTACTGCTTGTTGAAGTGCAGCTATGCATTTTAATACAAGCATGATGTATCTCATGACCTCTGGTGCGGTGAATGCTACATAGCAGAGCCTTGCTGGTGCATACAGAGCGGAGGGGGGAGTCGTGTGGACGCTCCAGATGCTCTGGTTAATGGAGTTTGATTTAGACAGCCTCTGCCTCATGATGAGGGCATTGAGAACAACCTTCAGTGTCCTTGTGGAATATTTGGAAATAAGGACTTGTTCATCTTCTTTTTTCTTTTCTTTCTTTCTTTCTTTTTTTTTTTTAAGCTACAGGATTCATGAAAGGATGACATAATATTTGGATTCATCATATATGTTTTTTTGTAGACATTTTTGTAGATTTGTCTCATATTTATGGCTTTCATTTAAGGACCCCTATCTTTAAAACCTTGGATATTGAGAGGATGAAGGCAAACCCAAGGAGTCAGATGAGAGAGAAAAATCAATTGCTCTTTGGACAATAATTTTATGCCCACTGTATGTAGCACTCCAGATATCCTGTTGATTTGCGGCTGCGGTAGTGGAGTTGAGAGTTTCCATCTTGTCTTTTCCCCTCATGTTCTTTCGGATGAGTAATTACCTGTAAGGGTGAGGTGTGATGGCAAATTTAGGGCACTGAATCACAAAGATGTAGTGATAGGTTGCTCCTGAATGCTTTATTGTCAAGTTGTTTCTAAGGTATTGGCCTCGAAATGTTGCACCACCAAACTGGCTCTAGTCCTTTGGATTCAAATCAAACTGACAGACACCGGAGAATGGAGTTGCACCAATCAGATTCCACTCCATTTGATTCCTAAGCTGAGAGGGAATACTTTTCATCCGTCAAGTCTATTTATTGCCTGGTACACATCATCAGCCCAACTGACAGGCACTCAAGTATAAAAAGCACGTCATCTGTCAGCTTGAATCAACAGCTTATCAGTTAACATGGATAGAGTCAGCAGGTCACATAACTCATTACAGCAGTAGAATTACTGCAAGTCATTAATAAAACATTCATTAGAACAAATACATTTGGAATAACAGCACTGATTTGAAATTATTTTTAACAAAAGGCTTGGTTGGAAAATTGATCGGCTTGTCCTAATTACACCTTAAAAATCGATTATCATGTTCCACAGTAATTATAATTATCTGAACTTCATGGAACAATTAGTACAAGCTCGAGCAAACAAGGGGGATGATTTTATTCAGTTTCTGTTTCATAAAAGAAAGGTGTCAACACAAATCTAGCACCTAGAAAGACATAGACATTTGTACATCCATCTGCCTTGAACAGCAGAAGAAGCTGTTTTCATCCAGCTGTCAGAATGAGATCTGCTCTGGCTTTGGCTGTCTAAGGCATTTAGATAGCAATGCAAAATCAAATTCTCTCCTGGTTTTGTGCGGTTTTTCTGCATAGTACCTCTTAGTTCACAAGACATAGTTCCTGAAACTGAAGTGAACTCCCAATATCAGTCTATTTTCAGATTTTTCAGGGACAATATGTGTATACGCTATAATAATATAATAATATACTATATAGGCAAAAGTTTGTGGACACCGGAACATCACACCCCAAACTGTTGCCACAAAGTTGGAAGCACACAATTGAATAGAATATCTTTATAAGCTGTAGCATTGCAATTTCTTTTCACTGGAGGCCCAAACCTATTCCAGCATGACACTGTCCCTATGCACACAATGAGGTCAATGAAGTGGAAGATCTTGAGTGTCCTGCACAGAGTCCTGACCTCAACCACACTGAACATCTTAGGGATGAACTGGAACACTGACTGCACCCCAGATCTACTCACACATTAGTACCTATCCTCACTAATGCCCTTGTAGATGAATGAACACAAATCCCCACAGCCACGCCCCAAAATCTAAAGAAGAGTGGCGGTTATTATTTTAGCAAACTGGATTAAACCTGTAATGGGCGTGATAGTCAGTGTGATGGTCAGGTTTCCTATGATTGATGGTTGTCTTACCTACACTGTTTGTCTATTACTAAAATGTCCTTTCTGTGAGGAATATGGGTCAATCTGTTAATATTGAAAGACAGTGATCTGGTCAGAAATCTTGTTCTGTGTGTAGAGGACATCATGTTGAGACCTACAGGTCATCCCTGTTTATTTGGATCTATGGGTCAGCTGTGGGGAAACAGTCACTGACTCAGTGTTACTGTCTTCCCAAGGGATGCAGCAAATAATCTGTGTATGTGTGACTCTGTGTGTGAGAATGTGTGTATGTAACTGTTGTGTGCCAGAAGTAGTGATAGAATAGAAGATAGAATCTAAAGTGTTGAGTGTTGTGCCCTCCAGCAAAGCACTGTTTAAAAAAATATAGCAAAAGTGAGTAAGAGTGAGGGACTGAAATAGATGAAAACAGTGTTACAGCCAAACTATGACATTGCTCTTGTTCTGTAACTGTATTGTATGTCTCACTATGGGTAGGCAGTGGTATGGCAAGGAGCTTCTAGGCATAGAGCCAAACAGCGGGTGGACACAGGGCTGTGGTTGAATATTCATGAAGAGAGGGAGAGCCTCAGAGCATGTTTAGTTTCCAGCCAGCCCAGGAATCCATAATTGGTAGTTGGACAAGCGTGATTGTGTAAGAATGAAAAAATCCAAACAGATATCTTAGACTCAGACTGTTTTCCAGTAAGAAATCTCTATCTGAGATGTGCATTCACATCTGAGCCTAGTTATTTGTTAAACCAAATAGAGTTTAGTTCAACACTACAGAGTCATTCATCACTGCAGTCTGGGGCGTCTCAGATGCTGTTTGGTAATGACCCGAGTGTAATCTGCAACAGCTCGTGGCCTGCAGACCCAGATGAAGGTCACCAGACAGAGAGGAACCATAATCTGTGTAGTAATAACTTCACTTGTCACCAGCCTAGAACATTAAGATGTAGCATGTTTTTGCCTCCAATATAATAAAAAGTTCTTTACCTTCGTGACATTTTTCCAATCATCACTTATCCAGTCAGTTTTGTTTGTGTCCACTGTAGTATCAGTATTCCGGTTCTTTGCTGACAGGATTGAAACATTTTCTGCCGTTGAAGCCCATCCACTTTAAGGTTTAATGTGTTTTACATTCTGAGATGCTTTTCTGCTCATGGTTTTAAAGAGTGGTTATTTGAGTTACTGTAGGCTTCCTCTTAGCTTAAACCAGTCTAGCCTTTCTCCGCTGGCTTCACATACCAACAAGGCATTTCTGCCTGCACATCTGCTGCTCACTGGATGTTCCACCCTGGACCCCCCCCCCCCACTACTGCTACGTGATTGGCTAATTAGATACAATGCCATGAAAAGTGTTTTCCCGATCCTGATTTCTCTACTTTTTCAATCTTCATACAAAATGAAAACGGGGGAAACACAAAACACAGGTATTTTAATTTACAGAATTGCTTTAATTTAGTCATGTTGGAGGGCTTGAACTTCCTGTTTAAGGTCCTGCCACAGGTCCTGCCACAGCATTGCAATGGGGTTTGAGTCAGGCCACTCCAGAACCTTAATTCAGAAGTAGACTTACTCTTGCTCTTGTGCTTTGGATCATTGTCTTGCTGCGTAACCCAAATGAACTTGAGCTTCAGATTATAGACTGATATTCTCCTTCAGGATTTTCAGGAAGAGAGAAGAATGCATGGTTCTGTCAATTATGGCAAATTGCCCATTCCCTGAAATTTCACTTTTGACTCACCAATCCACAAAACATCCCAAGAGGTTTAGGCGTCATCAAGGTGTTTCTGGTGGGTGTAAGACAAGCCTTTATAACCTTTAGCAGTGGCCTCAATCACCTTGCAAATCTCCCATGCATAATATTTTTATACTCAGTCTGTTTCTGATGGTGGAATCATGAATGCTGAGATTATCTGAGACCAGCGAGGTTTGCAGTTCCTGTTTGTCTGGGTTCTTTTATGACTTTTTTTTGGTGGTGTCATGAATACACTCTCTGAGGAATTTTGGTAGATCAGCCATTTCTGGGAAGATTCACCACTGTTTTTTCTTTGTTCTTTATCATCTCTTACAGATTTCCCTTTGATTGCATCATAGTCTGCTGCATGTTGAGACCTTTTAGCTTACTTTACATTGCTGGAAAGGTTCCATGTAAGTGGTGTTTAATTCCAACCGGGCTGGCAGTAATCAAGCCTGGGAGTGTCAGTCTAAGACCCAATTCGTTGATTGAATGACTGAGGGGGCAGATACATTTTCACATAGGGTAGGTTAAGTTTGGATAACTTTTCTCCTTTAATACTTTTTTCTCTGTACTGTATTTTGGGTTGTCGCAGGTTACTTTTTTCAACTGGATTAATGCAGCTTCACTGTAGCTCTTGCAGCACTGAAATGTGATTATTCGTGCTTGGAAGACAGACAATTGAGTCTGTGTTCACTCTCTTATAGAAGAATGTGAAAGAGTTGAAGCATGCTTTTAGTTTGTACTTTTTCGTTTCAGTTTTATTAGTCATCTGTCTTAAACATTCTAACTAAAGCATTAACTAGACAGAAAGCTAAATCTGCACATGTATAATGGATTTTTCTTACAGTTCTTATCTCCGTTTGAAGATTTTTGGCAGCATAATCATTTTGTTTTTATTAAAATATGCCACATATTTTAGGGGCTATGGAAGTGGGCTGGTAGTTAGGGTGGTAAGCACCATGGAGGAGGTGGCAGCTGCTACATGCCTCCCCTCTAGTAGATCTGCCAAAATGTACAGAGAGTACAGTAAACCACTGAAATGGATTGCAGGAAGGGAGACTTTCTGCATAGAAGATTTCACCATCGCGAGCTGAGCTCAGCATAAATGCCCTGTGCAGTAATTCTCTCCACTGCACTGCTGTCTGTCTCCCATTTCATCCTCATTGTTATGCAGAGATGAAGTAGAGCTGAAATCTCCCAACTCTTACCTTTTTATCTTCTTAAAAATGAACATTAGAAATTACATAATTAGAGTCTTCAGAGGGAGGCTGTTAGCCCTGCTGTTTCATCTCAGCCCTGAGGGTTAACAACTAAAATTAGAGACAATGCAAGAAAATGAGACACATTGCTTCACACAAACAGAGAGACCGTGAGAGAGAGAGATTTTGGTTTATAGAAATAAGATTGGGCTGTTTATGACAAATAATGCAGCAGAAAATTGGCAGGATGCTGTAATGGGAGTTTTATTTCACTTGTCCTTACTTTATCGCATGAATGCACATGCAGGACGAGACAAAGTCACAAAGGGAACTTATGAGCATCCCGTCATCATATGGCCATCGTTCCTCCTTTCTTCTTCCCATCTTGTACACGTCAGACCTCATGTGCAGCTCAGGGATAGCTATATAACAACTTGTGTCTACGGGTGGAGCAACAGAAAGCCTGTCATCCAAAACTGCCGATAGACTCCTTTCATCGATAGACTCCTTTCACCTCTTATGTCACTTCAATGTGTGCATGTCATATTTAGGCTATTTTTAATATCTTGTATTTTTTTGGTAATAACTTATGAGGAAAAAGTGTCAGCACCCCCATCTGTTCATTAGGCTGCGAAAGGCAAAAATGGGGGCAAACGGTATTAATCTATACTCATTATTTATTTTATTTAGTATGCATGTTCTCCCCGTGCTTCTGGGGGTTTCCTCCAGGTATTCCAGTTTCCTCCCCCAGTCCAAGGACATGCATTCTAGGTTGATTGGCATTTCCAAAATGTCCTTTGTGTGTGTGTTTGATTGTGCTCTTCGATGGGTTGGCACCCCATCTAGGGTGTCCAGAGTTCCAGTGTGCCCAGAGTTCCGTGGAATAGGACACTGATGTCTGACATTTAGAAGGAGTTGTAGTAAAGAATGTATGCATTTCACATGCATAGTCTGCTTATTTAGGCTTCCTTGAGCATCTGTTCATGGAAGGGGTGAAAACACAAGCAGACATAGACAACACAGGACATTTTTAACTTTAGGATCCTTAGATTAAAACCAGACAAATGAAACAAGACTAGGGAAGACCTAAACGTAAATGCTTTAGGTTGGGTGTTGAAAAGCTGCATTTGTGTTCATTAACAGGGTGATGGAGCAGTCATTCCACTGCCAACTCAGCACTACTGATACAAGCCTATTAAACTGTACTATTCTGAAAACACAAAAGCTTCCTAAATCATCTGGCACTTATTCACCCTGGAGTTTACAGAACTTAAGCTGAATTGGGGAAAGACTCACAGGGTTGGTTACCCTATTTACCCCAAGAGTAATTTAACATTTTCTGCTTGCACAGTTGTTTTTATCAGCTGCAAAGCACAAAGGAGTAGTTTCATTTGTAAAGAGAGTTTATTGTTCCAAGTAATCGAAAAAAAAGCAAGGATACTGCAGTGCTTTTTGTGTTCCGTTATATTCCTTGTCGTAATATTTTATTTTGAGAAGTTTTTTTAAATGGAAGCAAGGGTTCAATATTGCCCAACAGCACTATTAGACACGGCTTTTACTCCTGAGTCATGTGGAAATCCATTAAACTGCCCAGGCGGGATTATATAAATCTGTCAGTGCTACAAAACCCATATTGTGACAAGCTTCTTTGTAATATGAAACTGCTGAGATATAGTAGTAACAGAAGATTCAAATAAGGTCATTGAGAAACCACAGCAGCACGTGGTTTGCAGGATAATTAGGATTTGATGTCAGATGTTAGATTATTCTAGGAGCAGGTGTTGTGGTGTAGGAAAGAAAACAGGAAGAATAGAAAAAAGAGAGAAATCTGTCAGATCTGAGCCTTTCTTAGACAGTCAGCCATCTGTGGACTGTGTTCTTTGGATGAAGGAGGATGGATTAAGTAGACTACACTTGCTTTGTTTGTCGCTTGTTGTGACTGTGTCTGTGTGTGCATGGGTTTCTGATAGGGAGATATGCACAGCTCTGTTTAGAACATGAAGAATATGAGCCATTTACAACTCCTCATCATTCTAATTAGGCTACAGAGTACGATTCATGCCAGCAGAGTAGTGAGTACTGCAGCCCCCAAACCCTACTCCAACTGGATTAGTTATAATTTTCCTGACAACAAGCACGGTGCATGTTAGAAATGTTAATAATTGTGGTGTTCAGGTCCAGATTTATCCTATGTTGATTGGGGTTGCAGTCAGAATATCCACTGGGCATCTTTTACAATCATGCTTTCCAATGAAATATATTTGTATTATAATGGAGAAGTGCAGACTCTCTGCCTTTATTATGTTTAAATTTGATTTGACTTTTTGTTTCTGCACAGCCATTCACAGTGACGGAGGGATGATGTTCCTGTAGATCACTGCTGTCTTACAGACACCTTTGGGGTTCGGGGGTGATTCTGCATCTGCCCGATGAGAGTTTGCATGTTGTTCCTGTACTTGCGGGGGTTTCCTCCCCTAGTCCAAAGACATGCATTGTAGGTTGTACATGGCATTTCCAAATTGTCCATAGTGTGTGAATGTGTGTGCGATTTTGCCCTGTGATGGGAAAATGTATGTATGTATGTATGTATGTATGTATGTATTAATTTAGTTAGTTATTTTCGGCCATGTACATCTAATGGTGTCAAACTCAAATTCTGCCTGAGCAACATCAGCATTTTTGTGAGACTCCGAAGTGCCATAATCTAAGGCTGTTTGTTGATTTAAAAAAAAAAAAAACTTATTAAAGTAACTTAAGCTCTGAAAAGAAGAACTAAAAGAATTCTATTCACTATATATTCACTATTAGATTATTATATTATTATTATTATTATTATTATTATTACTACGTATTTGACCCGTGAATAATTAACGTACTTGATAATGGGGTGAAAAAAAGTCCTGAGGTGAGTGTTATGGATAATTTCAGGGTGTGAACCCAACCTAGCAACCCCCCTAAATCCAGCCCTGGTGCTGTTGTTATACTGTACTTTAAAAGTTCATGCTATTAATATGGCAGTATACAGTGACCTACTCTAAGTACAGACTGAACTACTTCTTAAGAAAACCCAAGCAATTGTGAGGCAGACTGAATTTTATTCTATCAATACAATAAATAAAATGCTGTAAAGCACTGAAGCATTAAGAAAACAAAATTGCGATTGATTTGGTATGTTAAATTGTAATGATAATTTGTTTCAGGTAAAAACAAATGTTACTGCTAATATAATGTATATAATGTGCTGCATTCTTCCTCCAGTGCGACATGACTTTTATTTGTGTAGCACAAATAGTATAAGTAGTATAGGTATTACCACAAAGCAGCTTTAAAGAAATTCTGATGTACAGATATATTCAACTCCCTAATGAACAAGCAACAGCGGAAAGGAAAAACCACTTGAGATGACACGAGGAAGAAAGGAGAGGAACACCCAAACACCTCATCACAAACCAATGTGACTTATTATTATATGATTGTTAGGACGACTCAGCACCGCAGGAACATTTTATTGTACAGTCTTATTTTTTCAATCCTACACTCTGTAGCTTTAAATAAAAAGCTTCAATTCAAAATTGAAACACTGTAAAGGTTGTTGTTGCAAAAATATGCTGTTTACCTGAAAATATGAGCCAAAATAAGAATTTCATGTGTGTATAAGGGACAATATACGAGCAGGGGGTTTCTCACATGGTGATAGTTCTCTCATATGGTTTTCACGACTCTGCTGGCTGGGGCAGTGCACAGGTAAGCTGAGGTAAGCTGACTGGACATTTTAAGGTGGCATACCCCACAGGGGTGTTGGCATTAATGTTGAAGTTAATGCCAGCGTAGCCTGAAGCAACCCCACACTGTGAATTCTTAATTTCAGTAGTTAAAAAATCCAAGCAGGACATCATGCTAAACTCGGTTCACCTTCTATCCAGGTTTATCTGTTTGCATCAGAACATGGACAGTGTGTACCAGGATCTCCATCCAGGGTCCACATAGACCTTGAATCCTAAACCGTAATAGTTGGAACGTTACGTTTCGACCCCCTGTCCGTTTTTGGTTTTGTACCTGAAACCTCTGTCCAAATTAAGCTGACATGGTGCTGACTCCTCCACAAAGGTTTGTACATGATTCATTTCCACTGTCAGTTTAATCTCTTGTGCGTCAATTAAAAATGTTACACATAGTTCCATAGAGGACAAAAATGTCCATGTCCAAAAAATTTTTATATATTAATATTTTTCCATTTTCACTGACTTCAATTTTTCACCAGCATCAGTTCTGATCATAATTACATTCAACCTGTTCTCACACACACACACACACACACACACACACACACACACACACACACAAATTTCAGTACACACATACAAACCACAACTCTGATATCCATACAAACACACCTACACAATTATAGCTGCGTCATGTATTCAGTTGGTCTGCAGCAAAATCAGAAATAAGGAAAACTTTGGATTTTCCTCAGAGGCTAAACCTGAGAAAATAATACTCATTTCAGAAAAAAAAGTTCAATGTTTTGAAACCTTTTCAACAAAATAAAAACCTATTGACACAGAATGCATGATTTTATGCTTAAATGTCATGGGGATTAAATATTACCGTTTGAATCAGTGTCAATGGAGACATTTTTGTCCTTAAGGTCCTGACTGTAACAATTTTGTGTATCTAGTTTAAAATAGATTTATGAAAGTAAATGAGGGTGAAATATTAAAATTCCAATAAAAATACACACCTATTTGCAAAATTTATGATGTTTGCATAAAATTAAAAACACAGAAATGCCCATAAGGACACACAAGGGTTAAAAACGTTTGTCTTTCATCAGCACTTTCTGTTACATAGATTTCTTACAAAATACCTCCACAGATGACATGGTATTGGCAGATAATATTGAAGCTGTGCTAGTCAGACTGCTTGGTGGGAGCTTGAGCATCAATTTAATTTCGAGTATTGTCTGAGTTACTTTATTGCTCCATGTGATGTAGGCTGCTTTCTAATAATGTGATATGCAACATCACATTATAGTGGCCATGTTTCTTTTGGTTGTATTGTGTCCCCGGGAAGGAGATGGTGTGTGGGTTATTGAGTGGTGTGTGTGTGTGTGTGTTTGTGTGTGTGAGAGAGAGAGCGAGAGAGCGAGAGAGAGCGAGAGAGAGCGAGAGAGCGAGATGCAGATGAAACACTTGAAGCTTGTTGAATCCTGCATTTGTGTGTGTAGTGCACTGAAAAGCACTTTACATTGTACCTTAGTTTTGAGATCAGGTTTGATGATGTTAATGTAGTAAAATGTGGGAGAAAAGCCTTGTAAGAGTCGTATTTTGTTTATTTATTTATTTATTTTAAAGACACTGTCTTCACCCTCTGTGTGCATGGGTTTCCTCCAGGTTCTCTAGTTTCCTCCCACCTCCCATTAACATACCGGTAAGTAGTGTGATTCTGACCAGGATAAGGTGGTTATTGAATGAATGAATGAATGAAGTACTATTAAGTATTTAGTTTCAAAACTAAGCATTCCTAATAATGTGTATGGGCAATAGTCATTTCCTGGGTAAGGCACTGGGCAGCTTATTGGAAGGTTAGGACCTTAACCTTCAACTCAGTTCAATTTGAACTCCTTTTGGTTAAACTGTCTGACAAGTTATTCAGTATATTTATCATTTCATGGCTTATAGTTACCGTTATGCTAAGCTTTAACAGAGAGGTTTCGTGAATAATTATTCTCTTAAAAACATACAATCGCCTGTTTCGTACATCTTAACTACTAAAGTATGAGTAGGAAAGTATAGTGCATATTATGGGCCATATTCACACTTAAGTCCAAGACATACATCAATATTTATGCTAGGGAAGTTACATGTATTCACAAATGGGTTACACGCCCGCTTAAGTACTTTTTTTGGGTGTGCTATTCAGATTATGCAAATTACCTGGGTGAAAATTTTACAACATGTAAAATGTAACATGTAACATGTAATTCTGATAATACCAACCACGGTTAAATTTGTGTGTGTGTGTGTGTGTTTCTCAGAGCCTAACTGTTGAGGGTCACCTTCAGTGATCTCCTAATCTCTTTGTGTCTGCTTCCTCCTGTATTTCTGAGCTCAGTGATGTTGAACCTCCCGCTACTGAGAGCCATCCTCACTGTCAGTGTTGTTACCCCACATAGACGATTCAGCCCTAAACCTCACCTCATCTATGCATGTAGACTTACAATCTGAAACCCCGCCAGTGCAAAATGTGCATCCAAATTATTGCACTGATGCTGACACAGAACAAGTTGAGCAGTCTGAAAGAGGGGAAATGAATTTCTCCACTTTTATAGTTTGGGACGGGAGTTCACATAATCTTTAGGCTTGAACCTTTGGCATATTAATGTAATATTAAATGCTCTACCAACCTCTAAAAGCCAGCCTGCTCTTAAAGCTGGCTGTAAAAAACATGTTGTGGTCTCTAGGAATGAGTGATCTATGTTAAGAACTAGCATTCTTCTAATCTTCAACTATCCAGTTTTGGTGAGTGTAGACGCCCATGATCGCGTCAGATTCCTGTTCTTGGTCTGCATGGTAAATGGTCTGTACTTCTATAGAGCTTTATTAACCTTAGCAGTTCCAAAGCGTTTTACGCTGGCTCTCGTAAACACACACACACTCATGCAAGGTGCTAGCTTGCCATCAGGAGCGACTTGGAGTTCAGTGTCTTCCCCAAGGTCACTTCAGCATGTGCAGTCCCCTGGGCCGGGAATCAAACCGACAATCTGCTCTACCACCTGAGCCACAGCTGTCCTGTTCTTGGCTGACAGGAGTAGAGTTCAATTTGGTCTTCTGCTGTTGTAGCTCATCCACCTCTAGGTTCAATGTTTTGTGCACATGGAGATGAGTTTCTGCTCACCACGGTTGTAAAGAGTGATTATTTGAGTTATTATATCCTTCCTGGCAGCTCAAACTAATCTGGTCATTTTCCTCTGACCTTTCTTATCAACGAGGCATTTCCACCGACAACTGTCGCTTGCTCATTGTTTTTTGTTTTTCCACATCATTCTGTGTAAACTCTAGAGACTTGTGTATGAGATTCCCAGGAGATCAGCAGTTTCTGAAATACTCAAACCCAATCTATCTGGTACCAACACCCATGCCACATTTAAAGTCACAGAGATCACATTTGTTTTTCATTCTGATGTTTTATGTGAACATTAACTGGAGCTCTTGATCAGCATGATTTTATGCATTGTGCTGCCACCACAGGATTGGCTGATTAGATAAATACATGATTGTGCAGATGTACAGGTGTTTCTGATAAAGTGGAGGGTGAGTGCAGATCTTAATAGACTAAAGGAGTTTAAAATCAATCAATATATAGATATATACAGTCTCCTCCAAAAGTATTGAAATGGCAAGGAAAATTCTTTTGTTTTTGCTATACACTGAAGACATTTGGGTTTGAGATCAAATGTTGAATATGAGAAAATAGCTCAGCATTTCAGCTTTCATTTCCTGGTATTTATTTATGTGTGTTAAACAACTTAGAACATGGAACCTTTTGTTTGATCCCACTCATTCAGGTCATGAAAAATATCGGAATGTGACTAACAGATGTTTCTTGTTACCCAGATGTGCCCTGTTAAATTGTTTAAACAATTAATAGTGCTGAATGTCTACTCTTGGTTTGAGCCCTGGGCTTTGCCTGTGAAGACTGCATTTGTTGTTAAAAAGGATAAACCAACATGAAGACTAGTGAGCTGTCTATGGGAGAAAAGCAAGCCATTGTGAAGCTGAGAAAAGAGAGAAAATCTATCAGAGGCATTGTGCAAACAGTGGGCTTAACCAATACAATAATTTGGAATGTCCTGAAAACCAGACATGGAACACAGGTCAGCCAAGGAAAACAGCAACAGTTGATGACAGAAACATTGTGAGAGCTGTGAAGAAAAACCCATAAACAACAGTCAGTGATATCACCAACAACCTCCACAGGGCAGGGGTGAAGGTATCACAATCTACCGTTTGAAGACTTTGAGAGCAGAATTCTATAGGCCAATTCCACAATATGGGAACCACTCCTCATCAGAAATTCTGATCTATCGTCTCATATTCATTGTCTGATCTCAAACCCGAATGTCTTCAGTGTATAGCACAAATAACAGAACTGGCCTTGTTCTTCCAATACTTTCAGAGGGTACTGTAAATAAAGACTTAACTAACATACTATCATGCACTTCATCGTGAATCACACATTAAACTGGAGCCAAATTAAAATGACATCTTCACACATTTTACTCTGCTATATAAAACATTTTAAGTGTAATAAATATACTGGAAGTGCACATCCACTTTATTGTGTAATGCAACCTGAGTATTCACTGGGGCTTGACTAGCCATCAGTGCTGAGGCGTTGTCTAATCTATTTTTAGATTACATTAAAATTCAATATCAGAACAGTATTTAGAAACTGTGTTTCATTCTGCTGCAGTGGCAGGGTGCGGAAAGCCTCAGACATGATTCCCATATAACAACAGTCTTACCTCAGCCTCAAGGCTGGCCAGACAGTGTGACCCATAGATTATTCATCAGCCATATCTCTCTGTCACACTGGCAATGTCCCTCTCTCTTTTTTTCTAATTTCTTTATGCTTTATTGCAAAGTGAGCATCATTTGATTAGCACAATTTATTATAGTAATGCATCAAGGAAATGGCCCTGTCATCACCAGAGCAGATCATCCATTAATGTCTATGTGAAAAATAGAGAAAAAGAAAAGTGCATATTAATGTGTGTGTGTGTGCGTGTGTGTGTGTGTGCATGCACACTGGATCTCTCTGTCAAAGTGTAATGTAGAGTTGATAGGGATGATGGTTACTGACCTGTATACTCCTCTGGGGCAGGGGCACAGGGCTTTAGTGTGTGTATATCCATGTGTGTGTGTGTGTGTGTGTGTGTGTGTGTGTGTGTGTGTGTGTGTGTGTGTGTGTGTGTGCGTGTGTGGGTGGGTGTAGGGAAGAAAAAAGAAAAAGAAGACAGAAATGCATTAAGAGGCAAATACATGCAGTAATCTGTTTAGTAGCAATATAAGCAATGTCTAGCAGGATGAGGAAAAACACAGTTGTGCAAGTTGTCTCTCTTGTCTCTTATCTCTTAAGTGGAAAGCACTTAAGAGATTTCAGTCTAAAAAGCAGATATTAAGAAATTAGTCACACAAAGACAGAAATCCCTGCCTTCAGACCTGTTTTCCCATCATTCTTCCTGGGAAGGTCAAGCAGTTTACCTTGTAAAAGAAAAAATGTTCACAGCTGAACTGAAAAGCACTTAGCGAATGTTATAAAATTGTTATATAATTATTTTTTATAAAAAATGTCTTAAACTTGAAAATCATTGAAAATCATTTGTGCAATGTTCTACAATTTCATTTTCAAAAAATAATTTCAATGTATTTAATATATTGTCACAAGTTCATTCACACATGTTTTACATTTGCACCGTTTTAATTTATTGAAGTGCACATTTTCGTATTCTTTTGCAAGCTCAAAATAGTGATCCTTTGTTTATGACCTCTCCTGTAGATGAAGGTCAAACGGTGTGCCAGAGTCCGGCGGAGATGCGCGGCCGTCGCCTGGCTGAGGTGGGCATGCAGCTGCGCTCTGAATGCCACCAGGGCCTAGGCTACTGGGACTACCTGTTCTTCATTGCCATTGGCTTCGTCATTTTCTCAGCAGGCACCGTTTCAGCCTGGGTGATGGGTGTGCTCATGGTGCTCTATGAGCGCTACAGCAAGAGGAAGAGCGAGGAACTGGACAGCGGGGATGATGAGAACATGCCCATCCGCAACGCTGGGAGTAGCCATGGCAACGGAGACCTGAGCAAGCCCAGCATGCAGGTGTGATGGGTGGGTGTTGGACGAGGATGACAGTGATTACCGTAACCCCTGATGACACATAACAGGAGGATTAATAAGTGAGATGGTGGAAAGGATACTGACCACATATTTACCAGATGGAGTATGGTGTCTTTAATGATAAAGAAAGGAAAAAATTGACAAAGAGTGTATTTTGCTTGGGGTTCATTACCCATTCCAAATAGTTTTAAAGAGTATTTTGGGTCTGTGGGCTTATAACTAGTAATAATCGACCTAAACCCGGACACTGTGTGCATATAAACATGATCACAGGGCGGTAAGGGGCTTGAACAGGTTCCAGCCTGGCTGAATAGGGAAAAACTCATGCAGCATGAGACAGAGAATGAAACCTAGTCCCCACTAATATTGTTTTTTGTTTGTTTGTTTATTTTTTTCATTTCCAAAAAACTTATCATTCCAGAATGAAATGTGAAAATAATAATGAAAATTAGATGATGGGCATGCACACTGGATTTCTGCCCAATGACCTTTACATCATTTCCAAGATTTTCATTTGTTTTGACATGAATGCCCCAGCATCGCTTGTATATGATACAAAGCAGTCAAACATGAAATTAAATTACCTAACACAATCGCACAAAAAAACCCCCCAAAAAAACAGCATCCACCACCTTGGAATTGTAGACATCATGTTGCAATCACACAGCGCATTCCCGGTGGTCAAAAATGCTTTGGTTTTTAGTCTGGCAGGAAAGGCAAAAATGGATAAGAAAAGATGCATTGTCAAATTTAGCAGTGTTCGTGTGAACTAGGCCTGAGAAAGACTGGACTGAGTTAATGACACGTTAATAATGCTCATATACATTCACTCTCTCCTCCACATTTCTGGCTTAGAGAGTGATTTAATGAAATGGGATGGAGTGAATCACAGGGCAGGCAGACTGTCCCTTTGTCAGGTCAATTAGATGAGGGAGGGAATGAGGGCTGATATGAATGATTCATCCAGAAAGGGACAAAAAATAGGAGTCGTGCACTAGATAATCTGTAAAACTAACCTGCTAGTAAAGGGTTGTGGGGGGTGGGCTTAGAGTATACCCAGGGGGTGGGTTGATCATTCAGTTGATTGTTCGATTGACTGGTTCATTCAGGACACACTAAGCCAGTACGATTGTATGCACTATACCCCTAGGCCTTACACACAGTGAAACCAGTGCAGCAGGAATATACCTGCATAGGTGACCCTGATGGCAATAGTGTGAGTGTGTGTGTGTCTGTGTGTGTGTGTGTGTGTGTGTGTGTGTGTGTATGTGTGTGTGTGTTTGCGTGTGCGCGTGCGTGAAATGAGGGAATTAAGACTCAGCCTTAAGCTATGTTAATAAATAAGAAAATAAACAATAAAAAAGAAACTCAAGAAAATAAACAATAAAAAAGAAACTCAATCTTCATGAATGTTCCCGGTGGTATAGCAATGGGTAGAGATGCTGCCTCACAGCTCCCAGTTCGATCCTCAGCTCAGGTTACGGTCTGTGTGGAGTTTCTCATTCTGGGACCAAGGTCGTAACAAGTCATTTCCGATCACCGACTAGGAAAAACCAAAGAAAAATGCTCTGCTGAACTCTGGACAGTTTCCTCAATCCTGAGCAAATCGACATGAACAAGAACAGCCTGAAGAGTAAAAATAGAGTAGCACCTCATCTTTAAATGACTTATTCTGTATATACTATTAATTGCTTTAGATCAGCATCCAGACATATTTGCTTCTTAAATCTGTCCAGTTTGCTGTTTTGAGGAGGAAGATATACATAATTCCTCATAGTTAGCTGACTAGCTTGTTACTAAAAGAGAGTGAGAGAGAGCTAGAGAGAGAGAGAAGCCAAACATGGAGGCATCCATGTGGTCTTTGTAACTCGAACGCACATGAGGTCAAAAATAATTTTGAGTTCCTACTTCCCACTTCTGAGGTATGTTTCATGCAGCATAAATTATCCCAGGTATGAATGAATGTATTAATGTGTGTGTGTGTGTGTGTGTGTGTGTGTGTGTGTGTGTGTGTGTGTGTGTGTGTATTTTGCCCTGTGTTAGACTGCTGCATTATACAGGTATGAATGTATGGATGGATGAATTTCACTTTGTTAACATTTTGGAATTCTGTTAACTTATAGAGCAATTGTAAATTGTAAATTTTTCATAATCACATTCAAAATCCATGGGTGTACTCATCTGTACCATGTCCCCAATGTCTCAGATGTGCCCAATGACCCCAATGTCCCCAATGTTCCCAATGTCCCCAATGTCTCTAATGTCTTTTTTCTCTCAACTTCATTTCCAAACTGCATTTATGTCTTACTCAGTGGTGTTTGGTACACAGAAGTGGAAGGAAAACCTACTTTCCTGGGTTTTCCTACAACATTAAAAAACTTATTAAACATGAGTAATATAGTTATTATGCATAGAATTTATACATCAGACTAGTTAATACATGTGGCTAGTACCATCTCAGATCAGAAATGAACACATGTGGTCACTATGCACACTGGGAGCAACGTGAGAGGCTTGTTTCTTGCTTGTGTGAATGCAAAGACACATTTAAATGTAAAATACATAGTAGTGGTTGAGGGGGAAAAGCATGTCATTGGAACACAGCTCAACCATGTACTGTATTTCTCTCCATGTACCTCTTTCTCTCCTTTGATCCTCTCTTCCTGCTTGGAAAGAAAGTATGAGAGCTGGGTTGTTATCATGAGGCCCTGTTTGTTTGCGAGCTGCTAAATCTGTCTGTTGGTTTTAAGAGCTTAGCTCCATGTGCCATTTTAGGCCCTGAGATTCTCTTTAACATGTATGTGATTAGGCATACTTTCATGATCCCTGCTTTCCATAACATGCCTCTGAGACCTTTTATCCCGACTGTCCTCCACCGCCTAGTTCCCACCTGTTACCTCAAATCCAGCCTCATTTCTTTGCAAATCTTAGCTTGAGTGGGGTCAAACAGTGAGCATGTACGTGATTGAGTGCTTAATTAAGCACAGACATCCCATATCTCTTTTTGTAACTCTTAGATTTAACCCCACAGGAATCTAGGTTTACGCCTTTGTGATCTCCGTCATGCCTTTCATGCTTTTTACCATTAATGTCTAGTAATATTTAGTTACTTTTAGTTCTATGTTGCTATGAGCTAGAAAGTGTGATTTGCTGCAGAGTCAGGCGCGTGCCTGGAGAGTCCGAAATGAATACACACACCGACTGATATGAGTGTGTTCAAAAAGAGACTTCCTGCTTTATTCATTCAAAACAGAAGTATTTATACACATTGTACACATTGATAACAGCACTGCGTGGACGGTTTCTACTGGTCCAGGTGTCAGACAGATTTAGACAAAACACACAGCACATAGTTATGATACAAAATAAGTCCCATGTCATGTTGACACGGAAGTATATAATAATATAATCAAGGATAGCAGTTGATCAAAGAGGTAACTAAATGATTACATTCATATATTTGAGAGCAGTTCATAATATAAGAGGGTACATTATATAAAATATAAGATGATAAAGGAGAATTTCCTTTCAGTAACTGATGCAGAATTGTCATCATATTGTCCAGCTCTTGCTCGTTTCTTCTCGTCTGCTTCTATTTTTAAAGCTGATTCTTGGGAGTTTTAGGTCACTAAGAAATGTAGCGACATCAACCGTGTTGGGGTTCTGAGCACGCTCAGAAGCGTTAACGCCTCTCAGGAGAGACGATGTAATAAAACCGAGGGTTGAAGGAGAGGAGAGGTTATGAGTATTTGAATGGTGTGTGTGTACAGATCTGTTTGTATGCAAAGGAACTGTTAGGACACTGATGTTTGTAGTGAAATATGGTATTAAAAAAGCACAAAAAAAGCACATGGGGGGGGGGGGGATACTAGCTACGTTGACCTCTAAAATTCAGCATCCATGTCCATCTAATTGTTCTTTCAAAAGCACAAAGAGGGAGGGGGTTAGGACAGTTCTACTCTTCTGTTAATATGAATATGTAGTTGCCTAGGCCTAGATTAGACGGCATCTAATGTTATCAACAAGATGCCTAATGCTTGCTATCTGCACAGGTGTTTGTGTGGAGAAAGAGAGTAAGATTGTGAGTGCAATTGGAAGACTTAAACCATGACTGATAATTCAGAAAGGGTGGCCTGTGTCAGAAATCTCTCTCTCTCTCTCTCTCTCTCTCTCTCACACACACACACACACACACACACACACACACACACACACTCTGCAGTGAGCACGAGATAACTAAACACAGTCTTTCAGTTTCAGCTCCAGCCAGTCCATAATTTTTGGTGTCCCACATCCTGAGCCACATACATGACATTGTGTAGACTTAATAATCTGGTGTGAGTGTGGTTGGAGCTAAAAGTGAATGAACATGTGGTCTAGATGGGGGTTGCTCAAGGACAGGATGGAGATAACTCGGAGTTAGTACGCTGACAGGATCTGTCTGTGGCGTGGTGTTCATCACTGCCCATTATTCAATGCATGCAGTAGTACAGCAGTAAACCCCAGTACTGAGGATTTCCTCTTCTCTTCTGTTTTCTTCTTATATTCTCTTCCCCTTTCTTCATCTCTTACATTTATTCATTTAGCACACACTTTTATCCAAAGTGACTTACAAATGAGAAAATACAAACAAAGCGATATATCAAGCAGAGAATGATACAAGTAGTGCTACCGTACAAGATCCATTAATTGAGTTCCAGAAGAATCAAAGTGCACAGAGTAGAGGTGTAAGTGCATATTTTTTTATTTTTTTATTTAATTTTAAAACATTTTATGGGTTGTTTAGGTGTTCATGGAAGAGGTGGGTCTTTTTTTGAAGATCCACCACTGAGGAACAATTAGTTTAGATGTTCTTGAAAGGGAACTTGAGCCACGCTGAGTAGGTACTACTAAGCACTGGTCGCTAATCGACCGCAGATCTCTTCCCCTTTCTTCATCTCTTCTCTTCCACTTTCCTCATCTATTTTCTTCTCCTTTCTTCTTCTCTTCTACTTTCTTCTTTTTTACTCATTGTCTCTCCATTTCTCTTCTTCTCATCTTTCTTCTCTTCCCCTTTCTTCTCTTCTCTTACCCTTCTCCTCTCTTCTCTTCCACTTTCTTCTTCTCTTCCCCTTTCTTCTTCTCCTCTCTTCTATTCCACTTTCTTCTTCTCTTCCTTTCCCCTTTCTTCTTCTCTTCCTTTTCCCTGTCTTCTTCTCTTCCACTTTCTTCTTCTCTTCTCTTCCCCTTTCTTCTTCTCTTCCCCTTTCTTCTTCTACTCTCTTCTCTTCCACTTCCTTCTTCTCTTCCCCTTTCTTCTTCTCCTCTCTTCTTTTCCACCTCCTTCTCTTCCCATTTCTTCTTCTCCACTTTCTTCTTCTCTTCCCCTTTCTTCTTCTTCTCTCTTCCACTTTCTTCTTCTCTTCTCTTCCCCTTTCTTCTTCTCTCTTCTCTTTCACTTTCTTCCTCTCTTCTCTTCCCCTTTCTTCTCCTCTCTTCTCTTCCACTTTCTTCTTATCTTCTCTTCTCCATTCCTCTCCTTTCCTCTCCTCTCCTGTCCTCTCTCTGCATTGCAAATTCCACAGTCTATGGTACTGAACTAACAGTGAAAGTATTAAATTGATATCTACAGCTGTTTACAAATAAACAAAGTAAGAATGTACTGGGATGTTTGTTGTCTCCCTTCTCTCAGCCCCTCCCCCATCCCTCCCTTTCTCTCACACTCATTCTCATACTATTATGCTGTTCTCTGTAACCCTCCCTTTCTTGCTATTTCCTTTTTTTGCTCCCTTCGCTCCCATCTTTCTGCATTGTTTGTGAGGAAGGATAAAGCACTGGCATGATGCATTACATTGCAATATACTGTATTGTTATTGTGCATGAATACAGGCCAAGTGCAAAACGCTGTTGAATGATTTAGGTCCTAAATCTTTCACACGCTTGCATGTGAGAACTGATTCAAGACACTCTTACTGTTCTGTCATTCCTGCACAGAAAACCAACAGCTACAGAGACAGGATGGGTTAGGTTCGAGTCTTTGTAACCCAAGACCTGAGGAACAGAGGGACATTTAGAAAAGTTAGTTGCCTCCCATTTGCGTGCCTGCACACACACACACACACACGCACGCACGCACGCATGCACGCACGCACGCACGCACGCACGCGCACACACACACACACACACACTTGGGTAAGAGTCTCTTTGCTCTGCCTGTCAGCAGCTGATTGGGCTGCGAGGAGAGGAGAGGGGTGCTGCAGAGAGAAAGCACAAAGCTCAGAAAGAAATCCGACAGATGTAGACATTTAGACCAACTCACACACACACACACACACAAAGCTACATAATGACACGTTCTTCTCATACTTTAATATTCGATTACTGATTTCCCTCATACCTTCCGCTTGCTCTCTGTTACTCTCTCGCATACGTTCAGAATGCTGCAGTAGGATGGAGTCTTGAGTCTGAATCTAAAAAAAAAATTAAAGACTGTCATGCCAAAGCTACAGATTCAGCTTGCTGCTCACTGAGAATAACTCACAGGAGAGTCTCTCCACACTTCAGGCTTTTAACAAACACAATATACTTTAAACATAAAATAAGCAATATAACAATTACAATTTCATTTGAAAAAATTAAGGAAAACTGTCCAGCTGTGAAAAAGTGGAATTGACCTTGGGTTGACCTGGACATGACCTGGAGAGTGTGTGTATGCAGGAAGTACTGTATATATATGAGGGCATGTGTGTGTGTGTCTTTATGAGCTGTGTTTCTACTTACTTATGACCAAAATAGAGCAGGAGGCTAACATGCACAGATCTATAACATGGTCCATGACTGCAATGCACCTTACAGTAGTCTACATTACATTACACACATACACACACACACACACACACACACACACACACACCCA
>JAOUWY010000052.1:5853801-5877226 GCA_025728095.1 Prietella phreatophila | reverse complement strand
CCCGGGTGTACCCCACCTTGTACCCGATGACTCCTGGGATAGGCTCCAGGTTCCCCATGACCCTGAAGAAGGAATAAGCAGTTGAACATGAGAGAGAGTAATTTAATTTAAGCTGTTTAACTTTTACTTATTTTTATCCTGTAGTAGTATCCTACTACAGGCATATTCATTTAACATTTCCACGAAAAAATAGTAAGTATTAACGTACTTTTTAAGTACCTTGGCAACAATACTTATTTTTGTATCAAGGCTGAAATTCATTTTTTAAAATAAATGTAAATTAATGCAGTGAATGATGTTCATTTAGTGTACCTTGATGCAAACTACAATGCAAGCACTATAGATAGGGTTTATGGGAAACTTAAAATCTCATTCCTTTAGTTGATTTTTAATTCAAAGTATCGTTGCCATGCTTGTATTTCATTCACAGTACAGTAGTAATAATATTCTTCTCATAGCTTTAATTACACTTCCTCGCTTTCTTCCCTTATTCCTCTTCCTTTTGTCAAAGCTCGTCCCACTGAGTGAAGAGAAACAAGAATTATAAGAAACAAATAGAGGAATCATCAACAAACATATTTGCATATTTGCCAAACAAGACGTTCTCACTCACTGAAACATCACTTTAAAGCGATGTCACTAATTTTTGAGTTGCTGCACAGCAGTATCTCCTGTCAGTGGGCATAACGGATCTGCGCATATAGAACACGGTGTAATTACACACTGAATTAATATCAATTAAAACAGTTCACGAGTACATTACACACTTATTCAGAAGTCTACTTGAACATCTCCTGATTTCACATGATGCTTATATGGCTTTTATGATCATTCAGAAAATCAGCTATCATTAATTTAGTAAATTGTGTAATTCTTATTGTTTATATAATAGTTAATTTCACACCACTAATTTGATTTGACAAGCAACATCCCAAGAGCACTGATATATGGTCTAACACCACTGGTACATTTCACTGTTCAAGGGGCGGCTGTGGCACAGTTGGTTCGATTCCCGGCCCGGATGACTCCACATGCTGAAGTGTCCTTGGGCAAGACACTGAACCCCAAGTTGCTCCCAATGGTGTGTGAATGGATGAATGAGACACAGTGTAAAGTGCTTTGGATAAAAGCGCTATATAAGTGCGCCATTTACCATTTATCTATTGTAACAGCTAAGACAGGAATTGTTTGATGGAAGCTCCATAGGGATGTCTGGAGAAGTTTTCTGTGAGGGGATGATTGACAGTATTGTCTTTGACAGTCTTCAGTATTGGTGCAAGTCAGAGGTAAAGCTGTGAATTTACGTTTTCAACACAAGTCTTCAGGATGGAGGGCTTAGCATTTTGCAATGTTTTGATTATTTTTTATACTTCCTTAGTCATTGTACGCAAACAATCCAATGTAGGTTCATCAAGGCAGCTTTTAATAGGCTCTTGCATTTTTACATTCCCCTTTGTGAAATGTTTCTTCTAGCTGCATAATCCTTATATCTGTTATAAATGCAACTCTGACGATGGGTTGGGTGATTTTTAGGAAGATTGATAGTTCCCTCTGAAGGTATTGGAACTGCAAGGCCAATTCCATTGTTTTTGCTATACAATGCTATGAAAAAGCATCTCTGACATCCTGATTCGAAGATAAAACAGGTAGCCTGAGTAAACACAAAATAGTTTTTAAATGATGAGTTGTACCCCAAAAAAAAAAAAAAAACCTCCATGAATTCAGCACTTAAGTAACACTTTTTCAACAGCATGAAGTTGGTTAAAATATTTTACCCAGTAATACACTTTGCCAAAATTGAAAGGAATTCCAGAAAAGATGAGGAAGGAGGTGATGGACATCAGTCTGGTACTCCAAAAAACCACAGTGAGAGCCATTATCTCTAAACAGAAAAACTCGGCACAGTATTGAACCTTGCCTGAAGTGGCCGACCTTCCGAAATTCCTCCAAGAGCACAGGAACTACACATCCAGGAAGTCACAAAAGAGCCAAGGACAACATCAAAGAAACTATAGGCCTCTCTTGCATCAATAAAGGTCACTGTTCATGACTCCACTATTGCAAAGACACTGGATGCTTTGTTGCCTCAGGGCCTGGGCAACTTGCAGTAATTGAGGGAAACGTGAATTCTGCTCTCTACCAGACAATCCTAAAGGAGTCCTAGAAGTAAATGAAAGACTGATCTCCAGTTATCAGAAGTGTTTGGTTGCAGTTATTGCTGCTAAATGTGGCACTACCAGATTTTAAGTTTAAGGGGGCAGTTAGCTTTTCACATGGGTAATAGATGTTGGATTATTTATTTATTTATTTTGCATCAATAAAAAATAGCTGTATTGTGGGTTTACTCAGGTTGCCTTTGTTTTATGTTGTATTTCATTTGAAGGTCTAAAACTATTTAGTATGAGAGATGCACAGAAACAGAAGAAATCAAATACATTTTCACAGCACCGTACATTGAATACATATGGTTTTGAGATCAAAAGAGGACATCAGAATTTCAGCTTTCATTTCCTGATATTCACATCTCGATATGTTGAACAACGCTGAACACGGTGCCTTTTGTTTAAACCACCCCATAACATTTGACTGGCAGGTGTTTCTTGTTGGCCAGGTGTGTCCTGTTGTAAATAATTAATCGATCCGGATGTCTACTCTTGGTTTGAGCTGCATTTACTTTTGGTGAAGACTACATTTTGTTGTTAAAAAGGATAAACCAGCATGAAGACCGTAGAGATGTCTATGGGAGGAAAGCAGGGAAATCAATAAAGAGCCATTGCACAAGCATTGTGCATAGCCACTACAACAATTTGGAATGTCCTGAAAAAGAAAGAAACCACTGGTGTGCTGACAAAGCAGACGACAAACAGGACGGCCAAGGAAAACAGCAGCTGATGACGAGCATTGTGAGAGCTGAGAAGAGAAAAACAACAGTCAGTGATCTCACTAACAATCTTTTGATCGGAAACCTAAAAGTCTTGAGTGTATAGCAAAAGACCTGGCCTTGCTGTTCAAATACTTTCAGAGGAGATAGTATAACAGCCAATATTCCCTGTTTCAGCAAGCTGTACATTTATCAGTTTTCATAAGGCTTTTCCTTAGACATACATTACTGCTAGCAAGTCTCCTAATGAGCAAGTAGTAAACTACCTGACCAAGCAGTTTGAAGCTTCATGTAGCAATTAAGGTCATTAAATCTTCACAATTCAACGTTTCTTAATTGTTATACCGGCTTTTGTATGATCAGTCGATCATAACATTTACACTAAAGAATGATTGCGTAAGGATAACGATCCAACCATAGGAAATATTTCGGATTCATTTGCATTCATTATACAAGAGTCCATTGCTGTGTCTTAAATATCTTTTCCGAAACCTATCCAGATGTAGCACTGTAAGTGCGATGTGATATATCGCCCATATCAAGAGGAAGATCCGAAGCCGTGGGGATTAGAACCCTATGCCAACCCTTTGTGGTAACAATTTCCAAATCGTACGGACTTTACTGAGCAGCGAACGACACATCTAACGTTTAATGGTTCTTAACAAAATTAATAACGGAAGAGTTCTGTGTGGAAGAATAACACATGAAATGATATCACAGTAAGTTGCACTTGAAACAACAAAGTTTGTCAAAGATATGAATGTATTTGTATGTGTTTACATTTACTTCTGCTGTGTGTGCCCTCAGGCGGCCAATCCTGGCTGTTCCCTGGAGGATTTTGTGCGCTGGTACTCGCCAAGAGACTACGTGGAGGAGGAAGTGAGCGATGAGGCGGTCGGGACAGTGGTCCAGGGATCGCTGAGTGCCAGGATGAAGATACCAGGCAACATGTGGGTGGAAGCATGGGAGAGTGCCAAGGCCACACCAGCACGTAGGCAAAAGCGGCTGTTCGACGACACTAAAGAAGCCGAGAGGGTACGCATCTTCACTGCGTCATTTCTCCTGAGCTGGTAGGAGATGGTGTGCAGAAGACGCTTCAGACACTTTTTCTTTCTCTTGATTCCTTTTGAACTGACAGCAAAAAAAAAAAGCTTCATATCAAGTGATTTACGAGTCTGTGTATACCATGTGTCTCATTAAATATATATATTTTTTAATGAGTATGACTGGGCAGAATGATTCGAAAAGACGTTCATTTGACAGATCTATAGTAAGACGGTTTAAGCTCCCAGACAGTGCTAGGTTTTTTTTAAAATAAATAAATATATATATATATATTTTTTATTTTTTTTAAAATCCCTTTAAAGCAGTCTGAATTCTTGCACGGTTCCTTCAAGGACTCCTGTGTGAAAGTGATAACAATTAGCAAGATTCCCTTTCGAATTCTGCAAAGCTCCTTCAAACTCAAGGACTCTTTGAAGTCTTGTCCTATCTGCATGCCACCTGCACGATGGATAAAAAAAAAAAAAAAATCCGTACCCAGTTTCTGCAATGATCAAATGCGGGCTCGAGCAAGTCCCGAGTGGTTGCGTGCCTGCAAAAGCGGTAAAATGGGTCGGAAGCAAAGCTTGGGCAAGGTGTCCTTTCCCACGCGCCGAGTTGAAGGGGAGTTCAGGAGAACCGTTGCCAGCGTGAAGGTCGTCGTCGCTGCGTGTCCTTCAGCAGTCTGTTAAGCTCTTTTGGGGAAACAAGTGGAGGGTTTAGTTCAAATTAATTTACTGATTTAATTTTGCTTTCCCTTTAGGTTTGGGTTTTTTTTTTTTAACTGCTCTAGTAACTTGTCCTAGCCAATGACGCATTTTGCTTTGGTCTAGTATACCGAGTAGCCTCCAGCAGGTCACTGAGACGCAAGGCCTCTATTTAAAAACATAAATTTAGGCATATAGGTGATTGAAATGGGGACAGGAGTGAAAATATTATGGAGACACTTAACACAATGTCCACCTGGTATTTGTTATAAGGGTAAGGAATGGATTAGTGTCAAATTATAGACTATATATATATATATATATATATATGTGTGTGTGTGTGTGTGTGTGTGTTTGTGTGCTGTGTAGGTGCTGCATTATCTGGCAGTCCAGAAACCTTCTGACCTCACACGACACCTGCTGCCCTGCATCGTCCATGCTGCTATACTCAAAGTGAAGGAGGAAGGTGAGTGCACTCAAGGTTACTCACATGAAGTGTTTGTGTGTCATGGTCTGAGGGCTAGTTTTTGTTCTTGTTCTTGCTGTTGTTAAAGAATCTCCTTTTTACCTTTGTCTCACACACACTCACATGCAGAGGTGGTTGAGGACATCCCATCGGTGCGTAAAATCGTTCCTCAGGTCAGCTCTCATGCCAGTAAACTGCTGCGCCACCCCACTCCTGATCTCAAGAAACTGGAGGTGAGGCATAAAAGTCAGCTATGTCAGCCCTGTACAAGCGCGTACACTTTTAATATCATGGCTAATCTTTTCTACGTTTTGGCTTTATTCCCAGGATACTATTAACCAGATCACGATGCTGGAGGCCACAATTGCCCGGGCTCGATCTCTCAGAGCTAAGTTTGGCCTCGGGAAAGGAGAGAGACGAGAGGACACTGAGGATCTCGAGCTGTACATATCCTATCTCATATATCGGTTTCATATATTAACATTAAATCAGTGGCGGTTTGTTTGTGGGTGCGGATGAGGATTATCCGGTTACTACCTTACTTCTTTCGACTGGCCAACGATTTCAAAAATATTTCTATTTGACAAGCCGATGTGCTATTGATTTGATCTTGGGGGTTATTTAGCTCCGTGGAGTTATTACAAAAAAGTAATATCTACAACAAGCGCTAATAGAGGCCTGTTGGGGCAGGATTCACGCTGCTTCATGCTTGCGTTCTATGAATGTTGTTATCAGCAGACCTGGAGCAGCAGACATGATGATTAAACACAGGGTTGCCACAGTCACAGTTTTACACTTGTGTATGTGTGTATATTTCAGATTCCCCGATACTAAATTTCTCAGCCGATACCGATAACCGATTATTCAGATCGTTCTGCCTTTTATGCCTTCTTATAAATGAATAATAATTCATTCCAATTCTGAAGGAAATGCAAAAAAAAAATTTATTCTCTCCATTTCAACAAGTTGTTTCACAGTAACTGCTAACACATTACTCTAACATAATACATGAAATAAATTCTGAAGATTAAAGTAAGATTTCTTAACTTATTGAAGGTTATTAATTCATATTAACATTGACTGAATTCTATAAAAACCCTCATGTTAGTCTCACATTCACTCACCACACACACAAGCATTTCTAGTTCATCACTGAACATCAAACTGGTAATATATAACATCAACTTTTTAATATATTAACATTAACTGGATATGAAATATACTACTCTACAAATATATTTTTGTGTGCTATATATATATAATATACTTTTTTGTCAACTCAACTTAATTTATATCTTTCAACTGTGTACTGGCGCTTTAATTCAGCGTGGCAAAAAACCCCAATTAGACTCGACGCAGAAACTCCCGCTTCGCTGCTGCAGCGTCCAGTGTATTTTATCAGTGTAGAGATTACAAACTGCAGTTTTATCCTCATTCCACCCAAGAGATGATATCTTTACACACAGCACGAAATAGATGTGTTTTCCTGCCCTCTTTTGATTGACAGGATTATATGTATGTATGTGTATATATATATATATGTGTGTGTGTGTATATGTAAATAAGTAAATATAATATAATTTCTCTGTTGTGCTTTGAAATTCAGTTTGCAGCTCTGTTTCCTAGACCTTTTAAAAGAAATTGCATCCATTGGGTCTTTCAGTTCTGAGTCACTCACTCACGTGTTGGTCACCCTAGACTTTCAGCACATGAAAATTTCCATTGGCTTGCATTCATACGCATGCAAATGCTGGAGACCGGAAACACAAGCTTCGAAGAAATTTTGCTGTGTTCCAAAGTTCAAGTTTGGTGAATTCGGACATGTGAATTCGTATCACGTGAAAATGTGTGACCCAATAGAAGATCGCCATCCAAGCTGGAGGAAGCACTGATTTGTAGCGGCGTCGCACCATCCTGTTTTATACAACACGGCTTTAAAAGACTATAAAATCAACATCAAAAGAGAAGCTACCTGGACTGCTGTGTGTCTGCGTACAGGAACAGATGGTCTAGTTTAATATTGAAACAAATGTTAATAACTGTGCAAGCATGTTGGAATCTATGATGTGTAGATTTAAAAAAAAAAAAAACAACTCCTCCTCCTCCTTGGCACGTGATGTCCTATCCAGTTGTTGCCAATATTCCCTGTGGTCTCTGAAGAAATTTTGCATGCTGAAAGTCTAGTGTGACCGCCGCATCACTCGTATAGCCCTGATAACTTGTGGTGAGCAAATTTGGGTCCTACGGTGCACATCCGTTATTCATCAATCTGCAATACTTTACAGCTTTGCGCAGTCTTAAAGGGGCGAGTCTGAAAGTCCTGCCAAGAAAGACTGTTAGTCTTTTCTCTTTCGCAACTGTTTTCAACCCTTAGCAACTTAACCGACACGACATCCTTAACCTATTATTGCTTTTGTAGTTTAATATTGCTTGCTTTTAATGATCTGAGGGTATGCATTGACATCACTTTCCCATTTTGCCATTCAGTGGGCGTGTCTGCGGTGAGTTCCGCCTACCGTGATGTAACATGCAAACCCTCTATATAATCTCTTAAGCAACACGCATAATGTGGTAACTTTTCTTCGTTGTTCTCTCCTTCCAGTAATGCAGTTATGACCCAGCCCTAGTCTTTGGGATGTTTGGAAATCCTCTTCCTACTGACTTGCCTTAAAGGGCAGCTCCAGCGGGGCCATAACAGATCGTCACACCCCTGTGTTCAAATACTGTGCGTCACTGGGAGCTGCTTTAATGTAATCACTGCTCAACTTTTCACAGCTACTCTGCCGTTTACGCACAAAATGGGCTGATCATAAATTTATTGCGCTTATTGTGTTTGCACCATTTTGGTTACATGAGACTCCAATGAATGAACGATGTCACACAGTGTAAAACGAAACCTTGACCTACACAGTAAATGAGAAATCTCGCACAACAAGCCTTGCATTTATATGAAAACGGTCCCTTCTTCGGGGATTGGTATGATGCAGCATGGCATGAAGTGGACTTTCCACCTCTGAAGTGGTGTATTTTTGTATAACTGTACGGTCTGAAGTGTGTTATTCAACGTGTAAGACAGGAGGAGAAACATTCTGTACAAAATTTAAACGTTTTATAATGTTAATATTTAGTGCGACATTTTAATCAGCTGCTGCCAATCAGAGTTTGTAATTGTTTATGAAAATGCTGATAACCACAACGTGTACTGAGAGACTTTATCACGAGTGTGCTCAGACAGGATTATATCGAAAATGTACGGTTATATACTTTTTATTTTGTTTACGGTTTATTAAGGCAGAATCACCTAAAAATCCACGATCCACCCGAGTTTCCCCGATTGACACAGCTGATAACTGGCCTAATTGATTAGTTCGGGTATCTGTGAATAGAAAATCGCGGGCAAATGTCTAGTGACAAGTAGTGATCTTTTAAAAGGCAGCTGTGATCGTACAATTTGTACATTCAGTGAGTGAGTGTAGGGACGTGTCTTAATCAGCTCTTCGGGTCAGTAGTCAGGGCTCTGATCAGTAAGTCGGCCATTTTAAGGGATGTCTCAATCGCAGAGTCCTTCCAGTGCACTGGAACATTCGCTCCCTTTAAAAATACCACAATGCACTGCAAAAACCGCGGAGCACTGTTGCTCACTGTGTTCCCTTACTGGAAATGACGTCATGTTTTCTGTAGCCTCTCAGCTCGAAATAAAATTGCGGACGAACTCTGAGCCAACTTTGTTTACAAATGTAAGAAGCTTGTTATGGTTGTCGTGGCTCTCAAATCATTGCTCACGTTAGCGATGTTTAACTTTATTTGACGTTCTGTATACGGTTTGTTTGAGTCTAATGAGTTTTAAGTGTTCCACTAGCTCGCCTATGATCCTGCTTGAATTACCATGACCATGCTTAAGTGAACAAATTTATATGCCGTATAATGTCAAAGATATCGGTGCTGCCTGTTGTTGATAAATGCCAGCGGTGACGTTTTACAACGCGAGTGCGTAGTCATGTCTCCGGAAATTGAGTCATCAGGGTCCCAGTGTGTAGTGAGCCAGGGTCCGAACTCGTGTACACCAGATACTGATTCACCACCAAGAGAGCGGATTGAGACACACCCTAGGTCTCTCATCCGTTCCTTGTAGCGCTTCACGACCCCTTTTGGGTCTTGTTTTGGCATCTGCTCTTGCCTATGTGTATAATTGGCCATTTTATCGGCCCTCCTGGGGACTGCAGATGAAGACATGGAGAGGGGGAGTGAGAGATGTGAGTGCGTGCGTGCACACACTAAGATGGAGGACTAGGGGCAACACCCTGGGAGTTTGTGTATTTTGCAGAGGAAGAATACAGTGGAGGGGGGGAGGGTCAGCACATAAGTGCTGTGAGGGGAAAAAACAAGCAACAGAAGAGTCCAGAAGCAGCTGTCATCCCTGATAACCCGTATCCACGTTTCTAAACAGTGAATATGAGTTGAGCATTAGGAGAAGGAGGAGGGTAATGGTACACGATTTTAGTCCCGGTTTCCCAAGTGCTGAAGAATTTTTCTGTAACGTTCAATTTTGTGCTGGAAAACGAATAATGTTTGGAAATCTACTGATTCAATGACGTAGAAGTCATAAATTAAAAATCTACAATGAAGTTTGTGCTAAAACAAATAGGGTGTCGGTCCTCATGGCTCGTGTCTCCTCGATCAGTCATTCCTTAACATTTTTTCTCTTGTTTCTCTTTTTTGGTCTCCATTTCCTAGACAGCTTTCTGGTTCAGAAAGATCGTTTGGGGATCTTTCGTGTTTAATTTGGGGAAACTTTGTGTATTGTGCACATCCTGACACCACCAAACACCCGATTGCAAGCGATTTGACTACTTTTACATGGACATCAAAAATCTAATTATTGACCTTATTCTGAATAAGACAATATTGTGATTAAGGTGTTTACATGAGTCGCTTTTAGAATAATCCTTTCGTGTTACCGTTTTTGCATGGTATAGAACATCATTTGTCAACACTTACCTACGCCACGCCGTCTGACGTTCTCTCCAGAATTTCATGTATCGACATAGTTCGTCTTCGTTATGGTACCATATACAGTTTTATTTATTAATTTTTTTCCCGAAAGGCTTCACGTGCAGTTAATTATTTGTCATGCTATACGTGCTAATGGACGACTGCTTGAAGCCGTGGTGTGCGTCCCAAACCGCGTACTGTATAGTAGCTGAAATACCCGTATTTCTCCTACTTGGTTTCGGGCTCAGCCGTGCTCTCTTGTTTAACGTCAAACGGTTGAGCACTGCCGTGTGGGGATGTGTCCTGTCGCAAAATGCAGTGAACACTCCCACATGATGTTAATAGTGTGATTAAGGTGTGTACATGTCTGTAATGCACGTCGATAATGCGACTAAAACAGGAATACTCCACATTTCTTAATTCCATTTTCTTCTCTTCAGATTTTCAGATCTTAATCTGAGTATCGTCTTAATCGGGATATCTGATTATTGTTGTTCATGTAAACGTACTGACTTGTTCTGAGATTTCAAAGTCATAAAAGTGTAAAATGATTAAGAGAAAAAGAGATGCACAGGGAGAACCGTTCCTGCTGTAAGCCTAGTCCTAAACTTAATTAGTTGAAAGAGAAGTGTCCTGACTCAGCAGACTTGTTTAGTGTTCAGCTGCACGCCCATACCTGGAGAAATATCAACATTTGTGTAATAGCTGCCTGCCTTGGCAGCGTCAGCTTCTTCTGTTTGAGTGGAACACTAACTGAACCAACTACACCTCGCTAAGATTTGTGGTGTTGGCAGCTTAAATGCTCTGCTTCAGGATTTTAAAATGCTTTATGGGCCAGTAAAGCTGGCATGTTTTACTGTGGGAGACTGCAGCATCAGCTCTGTACGAGACGCTTCGATCTCCAGGGACAGAGCGAGATCAGATAATGTAGCCTGACTCTGCAGCATTTGGGGATAATAGTGCACGTGTTCTTTCTCTCTTTCATGTCTCTCTTCCTGACCCTCGAATCCCCTCAGGGCTAACGGATGTTCCCATTCATCCATCGGCTCTTACGCTTCTCCCTCGTTCCTCTCCATTTCTGTCTCTCATTGTTTCCCCCCACACTTTCTTTCATTTACTTAACAAAGAGAAGCATGAAAAAGTGGAACGTGTTGAAACTTGAACTGACTGCTGCTTTTATTTAATACGAGCAAGCATGGAAACAAAGACGTTTTTCATGAATGGCGGCAATAGCGATATACGTGTAGAATAAAGAGGTAGAGACAAGCATGTGTGACTCTGAAGCTCGAAGAATAATAAATCTCTTTCTCTTTCATCAGAGTTTGTGTATTATCATTTAAAAAGAAAGTAGACTCATCCATTTTGAAATTGTGCTTCCTTGCATTAGTACATGCTTGTTAATGCCTTTTATTGTTTAAAAAAATAAATAAATGGGGCTATACATATTTTGGGAGAATTGCCAAACTCGTGTGCAGGCCTACTGTATAACAGGCTCCTTGGGAGTGACCTAGTAATGACTGCAGGGTAAATCTTAACTGGGCCAACTGAACACAATTATTCTAGGCTGCTCTCCTGGCTGTGCACAGGGTTGGAAAACTGTGAGTGTTGCTTACATTTCCAGAGAAGATAAAAACTAATAATAAACGGATGTTGGCTCGATGGAGGCGTTGCAAGAAGAGGAAATTTTAAAGTTGGAATTGCAATCTCTCGTATGTTTGACTGGTGAATACGTTGGAAAGGATGTGGCTGAGAAGCCTGAGGTGTGGTCATATGTGTATTTATGATACTACGAGGGTGACTGTATATTTCATCTTATTAATAACTGGTCTACCTATATCAGTCCATACCAGAATTCGCGAGGTTTTTTTTATTTTTATTTTTTAAATTGTTGGGGCCAAAAACACGCTTCCTTTTTTTTTTCTTCAAAATTGAGGTTTTTGTGGCTTTTTTGTGTGTGTGAGGATAACATATTGAATTGGCAAAATTACAATTCCACTAAATTGGTTTGCACGGTCTTTCTCTGTGATGTTTGTTGGTAAATGAGACCTTTTAGCTGTACTCATGTTCGACGCACACGAACCGAAGAGTGTTTGGCTGAACGCTGTCGTGATGACGTCCAAATCTGTGAAATAGCTGCAGCAATTTAGAAAAACTGCAAGCTCCTCCGAATATTGCGGCGCGTGCTTGATTATGCATTGATTTCTACAATCGCAAAATCGCCCCTGTGCAATACGAAAGATGGATGGATGGATGGAAGGGGTATAACCTTGTTTGACCTCTCCAAAACCATTCCTCTGTCAGCCTGTATCAAGCGAACCTCCATTGTTGGATGTGGTTTTATAGCATGGCTAAAATTCCCAGCTGGTGAGTCAGAAATACGCTTTTCCCCAATCCCCCTATCCCCACCCGCTTTCCCACCACCCAACCTGTTTCTGCCTTGGCCGACGTGTGTGGTGCGTTGAATAGCTTGTGCTGTAGTTACAGCTTATGGAGGGCAGGGCGATGCGCTTGAATATATACACCAGATGAGATCTATTCATTTTTTGAAAGTCAAAAGGAAGTCCATGAATTTTCTCTGGTTATTGGGCAGGGGAAGAGAAAACAGGTGACAGCTGTTTCAACTGTTGCATTCACTGTTTAAATGCTGCTTTATGAACAACAAGCTGTGGGGGGGTGGTCTGTCTTCCTGAGAGCATCTGACATGCTTAAACATCACCAAGTGTCATTAGAACTACAGATAGCGTTGTGTGTTCTGGTCAGACAATTTTTTGGTTATACACACCATCATATTTGGTGACAAAAAGGGAAAACATACAAGGAAAGCACCTGATATTCCACTGTAAAATACAGAGCTGGATCGGTGAGGTTTTAGGACTTGTCTGTTGCTGGTGGTTCAAGGGATCTTGTGTAGATTAATAGATTTGCACATTTATTTAATGGGTGCCAATAATTTGGGGGGGGGGGGGGAGTGTGTGTTTTAGTTCAAAACTAAATGTAGAAAATGCAGAAACGCAGAATTGAGTGAGAAACTGGATAACGTGACTGTGCTTCATTCATTTGCATCTTTTAAATAATAGTGTGTGAACATGTAACTTGGAAAACAGGCCTGAGGGTTCAGCAGAACAGGTCTACACAGGTGATAACTGTGTTTTAACATGCAGTCCTTGAGCACAATGGCCTCGGCTTGTCATGCGAAGACTTATTGAAAACCTGTATCGTATAATGGTCTGAGAAAAGGTGCTGTTATTTGCTTACGGCCTTTATCAAGGATGCAGGAAGTAGTGGCGACGAGGGTGTGGCATGCTGACTTTTAGCATTCCTTAAACTGCAATGACTGTGTGTGTGTATATATATGTGTATGTATTCACCAGCCGCTTTATTAGGAACATCTTTAGAGCTGAGAAAAGCAGAAAAACATTGTATGAGTGACAGCTCTGTGGTGGAAACCCCTTGTTGATCTGAGAGGTCAGAGTAAAATGGACAGATTGGTTCAATCTGCCAGGAAGTCTATAAATATAATCACTCTGTCCAACTGTGGTGAGCAAGAAAGCATCTCAGCATGCACAAAACCTCGAACCTTCAGGTTTATGAGAAGACCACATCAGGTTCCACTCCTGTCAGATGAGAACAGGACTCTTAGATTAGAAATAAAATCACCTGGCCTTTTGCATCTTCATCTGTCCAGTTTGGGTGAATCTGTGCCCATGATAGCTTATATTATGTTACTGCTTTAGACTGCACTTTGGTCATTGTTGAGTATTTTAACACATTTTGTCTGATTCTGAAAAGATAATCTATCGTCATTTCAAGCAAAGTGATGCTCTCGTCAAAAACATGGTGCCTCGGTGGTGTGTTTGGTGCAACAGGTTGTTTAAATAAGCAGTTCAAGCGATCAAGGTTTGTTGCACCATGTTTAAACATGTCTTTCAAGAGTCAAAAAAATAAATCTGTTCCTTAAACCTACTTGTCCTCAAATAGGTCATGTCCCAGGCTCCCAGCATACTGTTTTGTCCACCTCTGGCTCCCGAGTCCTTATTTGGTCTCTCGGGGATCTTTGGCTGATGTAGTCATATTGTTAAAGTGGCACTGGTATTATAACCACCCGCAGATCTTTCTCTGTGGAGCAATTTGCTTAACAACCCTGACACATGTACTTAAATGCACATCCAACAGTCAGGAACAGATAAGGATCTCGCTTGTTTCCGGTGGAGCAAATGGGCATTATTGCTCCTCCGCTTTTCCTATTGATGAGAGCTGACTGCTTCGGCTTTCATCACCCTGCACGGAGGAGACGTTTCTTCTGCTGCTCAGAATGCCTCTTACTGTGTACATCTACAGTATAGTGGATTAAATGAGAGCGCAACTAGGACATTCACACACTCGAAATGGGGCTGGACGATTAATCGAAAAGTAATCAAAACCGAAATTTGGAACCTCTAACCAATGTTATTAACCCATGTCGGTTATTTTGTTTAAAAAAAAATAAAAAATCCTGTTACTACTTTCCCCCTTAAAAACATACTACCGCATATGTATTCACGTGACTCCGCCCTGTCCGGTCAGCGGCATGGAGGCGAACTCGTACACCGAGTCAACTGAGCAACAGGAGCAGCTTGTACCAAAGAAAAACGCAGTTTGCTTGGACACATTTTGTCTTCAGTAAATAAGACACACAAACAAAATGAGGTCAAATGTAAATACCGCAGAAAAAACGTTTCCGCGACCAAAGGTAATGCCAACAATCTGTTTCAACACGCTGAGCACAATCACGTTACTGAATATGAACAGTGCATGGCTCAAAAAAGAGATACTGACAAGTGCCCAGAAACAAGTGCCTCCACAAAGCAGGTGTCGATAACGCGAGCATTTAAAAAATGCTACACAAGATAAAAAGGATTCAAGAAGATGGGAAGAAATAACTGATGTCGTGTTACTGCATGGCGAAACATATAGCTCCCTTAGCTACACTGGAGTGCAGTGGGTTTAAACACCTCGTTAAAACTCGACAGAAGATACACTGTGCCACTGCGGCCATATTTTCCGGCCCTGACCAACATGTACAAAACATGCTGCGTAGAGAAACGTAGCTGCTGAACGGAAGTGTGCACCATAGCCACATCTGATCTCTGCTCAAGTAGGACCATACTTTATATAGTTTAATAGTTTGTTAGATAGATTATATAGTTAAAATAGTTTGCTGTATAGATTATATAGTTAAAATAGTTTGTGTTGTATAAATTATATAGTTAAAATAGTTTGCTGTATAGATTATATAGTTAAAATAGTTTGTGTTGTATAGATTATATACTTAAAATAGTTTGTGGCATATACTAAGTATTATATAGTTTAATAGTTTGATATATATTTTATAGTAATTTTTAATAGTTTGTGGTATAGTTTGTGGTTTAGTAGTTTGTGGTATGTAGTTTATGTGGTTTAGTAGTTTGTGGTATGTAGTTTGTGGTTTAATAGTTTGTGGTATGTAGTTTACTGTAGTTTAATGCACGCTTTCATTAGAAAAAAACCTAGACAGTAAACTATGAACTACTCCCTCGTACTCGTACTGATGCTCCCTCAGCCTGTATTGTTTCCCTCTGAAGTTTATTTTAAAAATGCAATTTGAAGGTTGTACAAAGTGACAGCGCAGACTGGATAGCATTCACAACAACTGCAGTACAACGTCGTCCACCAGCTTGATTGTTTCGAGTTAAATGGGTCCAAAAAAATACATTGTAATATTTTTAGCCACCTCTTCTCTATCAACAGGGTGGCATTACCCACTAAGGAAAACACTATCCGCCCCCTTCCACACGCATGAGCTCATGGATGGCCATGATTGGGTAGTGTCACGGTGATTGACAGGGGAGAGAGTGTTCACCTTCCCTCTCATGGCCAGATTTGCGCTCTCTAACTCTCTTGGTCTGGCTGTGACGTCGCCGGGATTTAAACTCGTATTCTCCGGACGATAGAGCGAACGATTTTCTGTCGCACCACTTTGGAACTCGGATGGACCAAGTGTCAGAGTATTGGGAATTAATGTTGAACTCAGTCTGTTCAATCAGTGCCATTAAGTGACCATAAAGTACAACATTATCAAAAAGCAGTGGAACTGGAGAGATGACCTCAGGAGTCTAGACTGGTGTCTCACAGCCAGCGGTGATGATTTTCCCATGAAGAGCAGCTTGTAAACACACATCCCTGATGCTCTCACATGGTCCTGTATAAACCTGGTCCTGTATACACGTGGTATTCAGACCTTGAGTGTGCCAGTCAGAGCTATGACTAGCTGTTTGCCAGGTTTCTCTGCTTCTCATGAGCAATGTGGCATAGCATCATGCTATCTATGACCTTGGCTTTTTATAGCCTGTGTTTCAGGCTCTCTGTATGCTGCTCGTTCTCTCCATGTCACCTCATTCTGTTCTCTCTCGCTCATACTTCCTTCTCGTTCAGGGTGATTAAGTGTTGGCTCTACTTCTCTCTCGCTCACTCACACATGCACACACACACTCATTCACACAATCGCAAAGACATAACATTTTGGACAATGTTCCACTTAATACGAGCATCTCGATTCGATAAGATATCTCCATATAAAACACATGCTTATTGTTGCTGTGTTGAGAATGTGTCGTGTTGAGACACCACCGTATCGGAATCAAATGTTGCTAATTAAAATATTCACGCAAGAATAAATCGCACAGATGGGCCCAATCCAAAGTAGCTTTTTACTCACTGTTTACAGTCCCCTCTGAAATTATTGTGACAGCAAGGCCAATATATATTTAGGTTTTAGAACAAAAGATGGATGTGAGACAGTGGATCAGCATTTCAGCTTTCCTTTCCTCATATGTACGTCTTGAGGTGGTGGAGGTAGTGTCATGGTTTGGGCTCGCATGGATGCTTCTGGAACAGGCTCACTAATCTTTACTGATGGTATATCTCATGATGGTAGCAGCAGAATGAATTCAGAAGTTTATAGGAACATTTTACATTTACTGCCAATTTACAGAGAAATTCATCCAAATCAACAGGGAGAAACTTCATCACGCAGCAAGATAATGATCCAAAACGCCCTGCCAACTCAACCAAGTACTTTTGTGGGGGGGGAGTGGAAGGTTTTAGACTGACCAAGTCAATGACCAGACCTAAATAAACCCAGTTGAGCAACATTTCACCTCCTGAAGAGTAGACTAAAGGGAGAAACCCCCCAAAACAAACATCAAATGAAAGAGGCTGTGGCAAAAACCTGGAAAATCAACACAAAACGAGAAAGCAACAATTTGGTGATGTCAGCGAGTCACAGGCTTAACACAGTTTTGCAAGCAAGGGATATGCAACCAAATATTTAGTGTTATTTACTTTCATTTCCTTCAAGACTGATCAACTTTTGCTCATCTAAATATTGGGTTGTCCGATACAAAAGGAGCCATGTTTTAAGATGTTTAACACGTCTAGATGTAAATATGTGGACATAAAAGCTGAAATTCTGATCTATCGTCTCATTCATTGTCTGATCTCAAACGCGAATATATTCAGTGCATAACAAACAGTAGAATTGGCCTTGATGTTCCAATAGTTTTGGAGAGGACTCTGTGTGTACTACATGTAAATCGACACAATGCATTTTAACCCAAAAACAATACTAATAGAGATTAAGCCAAGAGGAAACAGTGAGGGCAGGAAGTTTCATATTTAATTATTCATGAGATGTTTTTTTTTTTAATTGGAGAATGAAACATCATCTCACACACACTCGCGCGTGCACAAACACACACACACACACACACACACACAAACACACACACTGTGTGTTTAGATTATCTCAAAACTCCAATACATTTTCACACAGGCCCAGTTTGTACTGGATAAATTCATTTATTTATTTGCTTCATTAAATAACATTATCATTAAAAACTATACTTTGTGTTTATTCAGGTTGCCTTTGTTTTATCTTAGATTTTGTTTCAATTTCCAAAACAATTTAGTATGAGTGATACACAACAGAAGAAATCAGGATGGGGCAAAAACTTTTTCACAGCACTGTATACTCCTGGCTTAAAAAAAGTTCTTAGCTTTAGTATGATTGCGATTGCTAACGACTCTTTAGAGATGGCTAATGTGTCTCATTGGTGTGTTTATAGCAAGCTCTGACATGTCACTTTGTGTCTAATGAAACACACACTGCTTTACTGGGCCACAGGACGCTTATTGATTTACTCTCAATGACTGCCACATGCTGGGCTGGTTATAGCCGGTTGAGTAGAGCTCACACACACACACACACACACACACACACACACACTGGATGGAAAAAAGACAAAAACTAGAGGTACTTCACAGTTTAAACTATTTCACACAAAAATCACTTATATTTTGAATATAATAAATATTATAAAGTTATAAAGTAGAAATAAAATACTCAGTCCTGACAAAAGAAAACCAGTCAAGTCTCTTTACATTTACACACTTCCAGTTCCAAAAATACGTTTCTTTTCCAAATCCAGTTCTAACCGTTGCTGTTTGTCCCGATATCCGATACGTTTTCTCTGATGTCACCGTTCTTTGTTGGTACTGGTCCGATACCGATACTGACACTGGGCATCGGATCAGTGCCGTCTCTATAAATAATATACTCTGCATTGGCTTCTTAACTAGCTAAATGCATCTTATCAAATATTTATTGGTGTCTGATGTTCTAGGTTCCCTCGGGTCAAAACAGTATGCGTTCAGTCTAATTAATAATCAGTTTAATTTATTTATAAACGTGTTTATGATTTTTGAAAACCGTCTGTCCTATATATATTTATAACCTTGTAATTTCAACAAAGGCAAATACATTCCACTAACTTCATTTACTTCACACACTCCTTCATTCCCGTGGATTAATTCCACTGAAGTACTCGTTCCTTTTCTGTTTCGGAGAAAAGGTCCCCCCCCCTGTTCTGTTTGGGATTACATGTAGCTGCTTACTTTGAAAGACTAGTCAACAGTCCTGAGTTCTTTTAGCTTGCTGTTTCATGTCTTTAGAAAAACAGAACCGTTAAACCCGGTGGCGCTCATCACACGCTCCTTATCATTCCCTTCATATGATGCAAGCTAAAGAATGTTGTGTGTGTGTGTGTGTGTGTGGGCCTGGTTTATACTTGATGTGTAACTATGTGATTGTGCTCGAGCAGCGTTGTTGTTTACACACTCGCCTGTGTAGCTTACCTACCTCTGTAGGGTTTAAGAGTCATCTGCTATGTGACACGTCAAGGAGGAAACATCCTGTATGTCACGTTTCCACATCGACCGTTACGACGTGTAGGAATTCGTGCCGTGTTTGTAGCATGGTGTGGCAGCGTGAGCAATGTGGACGAGCTCGGATAGTTTTAGCGCTTCACGCTGTTAGCATCTCAGATCGGGATCTCTGACTATTTTACATTCACAAGTCTAGAGGACTCTGAATGTCGGTACACAAGTCACATATGAGGCCCCCCACCCCACTGTTCCGTTCAGTCAGTTCAAACACACTTTACATGCGCACTTGTAGTTAATGTCGCTCAGCCCTACGCTAAATTGCTGACGTGTAGAAGCCGTGATGCTGTGAGTTAGTGCGTGCGAGTTAGTGTGTGTGTAGTAGCATCTGGTTACTCTAGACACAGTCTAAAGGTCAACATTGACACTATACAGTTTATGGAGATAAATGACCAGGTCATCAGATATTCTTAACACTTTTTGTGTGTGTGTGTGTGTGTGTGTGTGTGTGTGTGTGTGTGTGTGTGTGTGTGTGTAAAGAATTCTGAGCTCGCAAGTATTGCGATGGAGATTGGAAACCGACAAGTGTTTACATATGAATTTAACGTTTTTTGTTTGTTTGTTTTTGTTTTTTTAGTGATGACTCTTTAAAGTGCACCTATTATGGTTTTGAAATGTGCCTAATTTTGTTTTAAAGGTCTCATACAATATATTTACATGCAAGAAGCTCAAACACTTTAATGTGCTCATAATTTAAACTGCAGCATTAACTTCCCCCCTCCCAGTGTCACAAACAACTCCTTAAATGATCCGTTCTAAAGGATTCATTCTAATCTCCTCCTTTCAGAGAGCATACTCTGCTCTGATTGGTCAGATGTCCCAGTCTATTGTGATTGGTCTACCGCTGTCAGCGTGTTTCAAAAAGGAAACGCCCACTACCATACGAGTTTCGGCTCCGTCGGTCAGCGAGCAGCCGATGAAGACCGGGGGTGGGGCTTTTTGTTACAAACCTAAGCAAGTTAGTACGGGAAGTAAAGTCTGGAATCACTAATGACCCATTTCAGCTGTATTTGGGAGGCAATAACTCAGTTTGTCCTGTGCTTCCATTTTTGAAACTTTGCAGACTTTTTACATTCACAAGCATCATTTCAGAAACCGTAATAGGTGCACTTTAATTCACATTCTTTTTTTCCCCCTCTGTGTAGTCTGGCTGTTTTTTCTGTTTTGATCTGGATAGGAGTAACATTTTTAAAAGTTAAAACCACATAATGAAGGCTGCTGGGTTTTCTGCAAAAATAAGAAGCGGGTGTGACAAGTCTCCAGAAGAACCGTGGCTGGTTCTGCAAGACTCTCGAGAATACTTATCAACTGCTTTCTTTATAAAACCACACACGCTGTACCTGAGACTACTCTGTTGTTGTTATTTGTAAAGCAAATGATCATCTATGGGATTAAATTCATGTCAAAAATATTAACGGTAACTTTTCAAGAAATTAGCAAAAAATTACAATGTGAGAGCAGCAGAAAAAAACACTCTGAAAATGGAAAAAAAAAGTAACGCAGTCTTCAAATAAACAATGGTCTTTGTTTACAGTTTTCTGAGCTTCCTTATTGTTAATCATGGTTTATGAATGCGCTGCCAGAGTTTTCGTTTACGCTTTGCAAGGTCATGTTCGCCATTCTGGCACAAACCTTTCGTGTGGGCGGGGCTTAACAGCAGTTTACTCTCACTGACTAGTGAGATTAGGATCGACTGCTCAAGTGTCTCCAGCTGGGGAGGATGTGGAGGAGGATGGTGATGCTCTGTGCCACTCCTGAGAGCTCATCTTGGCGGGGGGTTAGTTGCATGAGAGGTCTCAAAACTCAAATATATTCAATACTTTTGGCACAAATCTAATCCCATAGTCATGACACCAAATATTGACTTTGTTTCATTTTTCCTGTTTACTGCAATTTATGGTGGGGTTTTAAATCGAGAAGCATTTAATCTAATTATTTTTGAAGGCATCTTTGCTCTACAGCATTTATTTGCATGTGCCGAAGACTTGCGCAGTAGTGTGTATATAAAATTAAAATATATGAACTTGATATTCTTCTGTGAGGAAGCCAGTATTGGGTCGGTGTTTGGTTTTGTCTTTAAAGATGACTGTAGCACAATGAGACAAGATAAACTCCTAAGGATTGGGTTTCTTTCCATTATGCATAGTGCGTGGTTCAGTTCCACAATCACTTTCTCCCTGAACCTTTAAGCGTATATTATTGACTGGAATGACATCAAAAACAGCGTTCACACTTCGTACCAAACTCAGGGTTCATACGGCTGGTAATGAACAAACGCAGGAGGGAAAACGAGTGTAAGGATCAGTAAAGCCAGCTGCTACTTAGTGGTGAATTTAAATAATGTTTCTAGATTTAGTTTGCCTGGTCATTAGTAACATGTGGCTTAGTTTATTTATGTGGTGACACGTGACAGGATTTTGGTGCAATTTTGAGGGTTTTTTTTCCACATTGCCTTCGGCCATTATCCTTACAACGTTTGTGAAAGAATGCTGGCAACACTTACTGAGGTTACAGCCAAAAGACTATTCATTTCACCAAATTACACGTTTGAGATTTCATGAAAATATATGTGGGTTACCTTAACTTGTACTCATTGGAAGACAATGCGTTGAAACCAATCAGCAACCGTTTTACATAATAGTCCTCTGGAGGATTATTTGCCTGATCGGTGTAAAGCATTATTTTGTTTAAAGATCATATTTTTTTTGGTTTAGTACCGCCCTTCAGAAGCTACATAAGATATTTACATGTTTCCCAGAAGTCAGAATAATAACCATTTACTCCGATCATCTTGTTCACACCTTTCTGGCTCTCAGTGAATGTTTGCACCTTTTGTAATAGTCGACCTTTTGTAATAGCCTCAGTCGTCCTCCGTGTGAAAAGACGGATCTCAACATCATATAGTTACTGTTGGAAAGGGTCAAATATAAAGTAAAGAATGTGCAGGACCTGGAGGATTTTTCTGAAGAACAGTGGGCAGTTTAACTGCTCAGGACAAACAAGGGACTCATGAAGAACTCTCACTAAACATAAACACATCATGTCATTGATCATCCAGGTAATGACGCACAGTATTAAGAATGGAGTGTGTGTAAACTTTTGAATGTGTTCGTTAGTGTAAATTCAGTTATTATTGTGTCTTGTGGACCATCTCTGTAAACATCTGGTATGTGAAATTTCTTATTTGGGGCAGGACTAAATAAAAACCTAAACGCAATATTCACGATCACTCTTTAAATTTTTTATTATTATTATTATTATTTTATTTTTTTTTACATTTTGCAGATTCTGCAAAGGTGTGTAAATTTATGAGCACAACTGTAAGTACTTTGTCAGCTCCATTCCCACCTGCACACCGCTTAGCTAATTTTTATTTTGGTTTATTTGTTTATTTTATAGTTCATTTGAATTATATGCTAAATTAAACTAAAGCAAACGTATTAACCTCCCTCTGATTTGGACTCTTGAGTGGACTGATAGTTACACAAACACCTTTAATGTTTCTGTGGACGTTGTTCTTGTTGAAGTTTCCGTTGTGAATGTGCTCCCTGCACTAAGAGTGGCTGTTGCACTACGGTTGTGATTTGAGACCGGTGAGCATGCGGCGTGAAGGATATGTGAATGCACATGCATCTGTTTTAGGTAAAATACTACATTAAAATTAAACAATTTTAACGAATGAATCAAGTAGATAAACGCTTAAATAAACAAAAACATATTATTTTGTGTTCATGCATGAGTGGAATATGTTAAGGAAATGAAAGGATTCGGTCTGTAAAATAATCTAATTCTTTACAATTTCAATAAAGTCTTTGTTTCTCGCTTGCTAAAGGAAATGCAGTTAAAGTTTACAATGACCAGGACTTTGTGTTAGAAGTGGGTTCGAGGAGAACGAGTGTAACGCTGCAATCGACTAGAGGTTCATCCATCTTCAACCGCTTAGTCCTTTTTCAGGGTCGCGGGTAACCTGGAGTCTATCCCAGGGAGCATCGGGCACAAGGCGGGGTACACCCTGGACAGGGTGCCAGTCCATCGCAGGGC
>JAOUWY010000052.1:5827080-5842187 GCA_025728095.1 Prietella phreatophila | reverse complement strand
TCTTTGTCTCTTTCTAAAATAAAACATACTGTAACTGGATTACTGTGAAGTTCCTAGTGGCTCTCCAGAGAAATAAAGCACTGGGACATTCATTGTACTCCATTTCTGGAAATGACATTTTTGTTTGTAGATTCATAAGCTCGACGTGAAGGTCGTGTACATGATGCATTGTTTTGAACAGGACGTTCTTAGATTTTCCTTACTTCCAAGTGCGCGTGCCAATTGCAGCAACAAAATACAAGACTTTGTGTTGACTTCAACCACTCTGTTAACACCTCTTATCCATTCTCTGTCAAAGAAAAATACACCTGGCAGACTTTTTTTTTTTTTCTCTCTCCCTCTACTTTCCACATCTAATGCTTCACTAAGGTTTTTTATTCCCTGTACCTGTCTTTCCCATGATGGCTTGCTTTTTTTTGGGTTAGTGGTTGGTCTGCAGCTTTCCAGGCACGGCCATAAAGTGCCTGCTGGGACAGGGATCTGTCAGAGCTTTGGCTCTCCTTGTGCTCCTCATCCAAAAGCACACAGTGTCTCTAACTCCACTTTAAATCATAATCTGTCTCACTGCAAAGCAGCTAGACCGTGTTTTCCGGTAGTGTTTTATATCAAGGGTTCTTTGGTTTTTTTTTTTTTTTTTTGTCAGCTGAACGTCTTCAACCAGAATTGTTTGCTTTAGGTAGGCTAATACTTTTTCAGTTTGTGAGATATATTAACATCAGTGTAATGTGACATTTCAACGTGACGGTGGCTCTTGTGGACGTGGAGCTTCTGTCCCGATGTTTTTTTTTCCCCGGTCTATATTTTACAGACCATGATGTACGACAGTATCTGAGTTGTTTGTCTTTAAAATGAGTTGTACCCTTTTTTTATTATTTTTTTTATATGAAGTGAAAAATTGTGAAAATGTTTGCTTGTCCGATTGTCAGTATTACCTTTCTTGGCCAAGTGCGCTAACTGCTAGTACTAGCTACTGTAACTGGTGAATCGTTAAGCAAGTAAAGGATGACCACATTTCCAAACGTCAATATTTTAAATACGATTTTTTTTGTTTGTTTGTTTCCGACTTTTTCAATTTCAAAATAACAACAAATAGCTTACATGTACCAGAATGTACATGTACACAAGGTGAAAAATGTTGTGCTCACTCTGAAACATTGCATGTCAAAAGACAATGTATGTGCTGTGCAAAACAAAGCAGCGATCGTGAAGGTTAAAATACATGCCGGGACATTGTTCTTTAGAAAGATGACCACTGGATGAACCATGTCTCATGATAGAACATGTTGAGGACCATGTTGTAAATCTGTACAATTTCTAGAATGCGTAAATGCGGGCTGTGTCTATTGTTCCCTATTCATGTCTCTGTCTTTGGCTCTCTTTCTTAAACTTTCTAATACCTACATCCTTCAAGAGTGTGTGAGGAAGGGTTCAGCTGTGAAAAGCTTTAGGAGAAAGCTTTAGGAGAAGTAGGAATGAAGATGTGACATGAGAAGGAGCGCATGTGTGTTTAGTGAGAGCCGTTCTTGATTTCTCTTGCTGCTGGATTCCTGCTGGTTTCATGTGTTTTTGCTGAGACTAAATATTCGTGTGAACAGAACCACAGGTATTTGTTCTTTTCCTTCTTTTTGGTGTGATGGAGCGAATTTGTTTGAGGGGGAAAAAGGAAACAGATCACTTCAGCAGGTTTTATACTTTCACATATAAATGTCACCAGTGAGAGTGTCAGAGATTTAAGAGAAAAGCGCTCAAACTGCCATCAGACCTGCATTCTTACACTGAAAACATGTAGACCTGTACAGCCTAGAATATTTGCCTTAGCAACAGAATCACGTGCTGGTCTAAGGGTGTTCGTGTGAGCCCTCCAAACGCTCTCGGAGCGGTTCGGCATGAATGTGAAGAAACTGATTCTGAACCCCGTAAAAGGACCCAAAAACGAACCGTACTTGGACCACCTCCGGAGGTTCATTAGTGGGTCCGGATGTGGTTTGTGATGTGTGAAAGCAGCGAGGTCCTGGTCCACTTCTGCTTTTCGTTTCGACGTGTGTACCTGGAGGCTTGTTGATCCTGCAGCCATTTTCCGTCACTGCTGAAAACAACATGAAACGTTTCACCATGTCAGGTCGTGGGGTCTCGGGAGGAGAGCTGTGCACTTTGGTAAGAGGAAAAGAGGATTGTGTTCCTTTGGAAAGAGGATTACGTTAACTATCCTCAACACATTTCTCAAAACATGAAGGAAAGAGGCTATTACAGAACAGCGTTACAATGCAGGGTAAAAAAACAGCAGAAGTACATGAGCACCCGTGATAAAATGTGTCTAAGTGGAGAGTGCCCTGGAATGAAGGATTCCTTCTATGATGATGACTTGGATGAAATTGTGGGTGCAAGTTCGGGTTTGAGTTCTTATGAACACGTCATTGCGATATAGTGGACTCAAAAGAGAACCCGGTTCTTCTTTTGGTCCTCTTCAGCAAACACCAAAAGGACTGAGCTCACTTTTCGCTGGTTCCCTTTCTGATTCACTTTAAGTGAACGGGGTTCGGTTCTTTTCAAATGAACTATATGTGAAAACACTCTAATAGAGGGAGTGTTGCGCTCCCTCCATAATGTTTGCCAGATGCTCTTTAACGTACTCATTATACGACGATCCCAGTTGGAAATGTTGTCATTCATTTAAACCTGACATCAGTCGGTTTAGTGGAAAGTGACAGCTCGGGGTGTTCCAGTTGGAAGTTTTTACATGAGAACTTCGTTTAGAAATATCCTGGTTTCAGGATGTCGTGGTTTTAAAGAACTATTAGTTTCAGTAGTAATGCAGCAATCGACCAAATCTTATAACTCGTAATTCCCTACCTCTAGGAAAAAAAAAAAACAAAGCAAAAACATGGGAATTAAAATTTGTGGCAAAAGTATTGAACATAACTTTTAAAGAAACAAACAGAAATATACAAAACACACTGAAAGTGAAAACGGTGAACTCTGTGGCAAAGATTTTACATGGTTTTCAAATAAACAGCATTCTTTGCTGACATATTTCTAAGCTTGTTTTTTGCTTATCGTGGTTTTTGAATATGCTTGCCAGAGTTCTCGTTTACGTTTTGCGAGTTTACATTGGGTGTTCTGGCACAAATTTGATGTGTGGGCGGGGCTTAACAGCAACGTACTCTCACTGGCTAGCGAGATTTGGATCGACAGCTCGAGTGTTCGGCTGAGGAGGAGGAGGAGGACGACAACACCGCCGCCGCTGTTCCGTGCCGCTCCTTGGAGCTCATCTCAAAAAAGTGGTCGTAGAGACTACCCAAACCTCAACTATCAATCACAAACTAATGTACTAAATTAGTTTTAAAATAATTTCCACTACTTCAGCGCCACTCAAGTGTCTTGGTGCGGTCGATCCAAATCTCACTAGCCAATTTAAGTAAATCGCTGTTGAGCCCTGCCCACACGAGAGGTTTGTTTACGTAAACGAAAAATTTGAAAGCGTAAAGAAAAAGGTAGCCTAGACACCGCTAACAAACATTGCTGTTTATTTGAAGGCCATCTTAAATTATTGCCACCAAGTTCACCGGTTTTAGTTTCTGAGTGTCTCGTCGTCTTTCTCATTGAAAATTTGGGTTCGTTTCTTGAAAGGTTACTTTCAATACTTTTGCCACGATCCACCCCGAAAATTCTGAGTTCCTACTTGGGAACTCAGGGCGGTCTCCAAAACCATAAAACACTAAAATTATGTAATTACATTGCCCGACATAATCATTGAAAAATAGTCTAATCTGAAGAGAGAGAGGAAAAGTGCTGCAATGAGCCAAAAAAAGAAAACACCAAACTGCATTTTAATTAGTATTTTGAAAAAAAAAAAAAAAGTCACTAGAGAGTTAATGGACTGATCATGTGCTGTGACTAACCACGAAACCGTTAGACCAGAACAACACTAGTGACAGCCAATTCAATTCTCAGGAGTGTCATGCAGAATTTTCTGCAAATATACATCATTCACAGGAATCTAGTTTGGGGTGGAAAAATGTTTGGCTTACCCAGGAAATCCTAACACATTGATGCATAACCTCAGTGTAGAAGTCTTTTATTATCCCATAGTTTCTCAGTAAGACATTGTGAGACAAGAAGATGTAGCCGTGAGTTTTAAAGCTTAAGTATTTTGGAGTTGTGTGAGCTTGTGTGAGTTTTGTCCTCATTGTTCTGACGTGCGTTATGCCTGATTGATTGTTTGTAATTAGCTTTGGCTCAGTAGCCCCCCCTGCAGGTTTGTGTGTGTGGATGCGAGTGTCCTGGAAGTTCCTTTAGTTAAGACCTAATGTATGTATTAGGAAAATCTTAGCTCTTCGTCAAGAATGATTTCTTTGGCTCGCTCCACGGCGTTGGGGGACACACGGCAACCCACAGACTCCGTCAGAAACGTGAGGGGGCGTGTGTGGCCCGCTTGGTTAACATCTGTGTTTGTGTGCATGTTGCTATGCTGCAGTCTCTCTTGGCATGTTTATGATTCATTATTTTGCTTTTGAGTGTGTGTGTGTGTGTGTGTGTGTGTGTGTGTGTGTGTGTGTGTGTGTGTGTGTGTCGGACTGAGTATTTGGTAGTCGGTGTCATTATAAGCATGCAGCTGTGTGTTGTTGGAGTCTCTGCAGGAAAATGCCTTTAAGCAGATTTGTGTGCGTGTGTTTAGTGTAACTAGGATAACCAGTTATGATAACATTATGATAACATTTTAAAATTTGAAAATACAGTAATTAACTATAACTATTATTTAAGGCATAGTTGACATAATATATAGAAGCATGCATTTACTATAGTTTTTTAAATATAAAGTCAAAATAAGAATGTCACAACCAACACTCAGAAGGCCATCCACCAGAAGGCAGTGACTGGGTAATTAGTCGTACAGTTCTGTGAAATATTTGAGTTCTTCTGTTTTTATGTATATTTCATACAAAGCAGTTTCAGATTTTCAAACGAAGTACAGCATAAAACAACACAGTTTTTATTATTATTATTTTTACTGAAGCAAAAAAAACAAAAAACAACACAAATTCCTTTCACCAATGTGAAAAACTAATTGCCCTCTTAAACTAAAAATCTAGTTGTGCCACCTTTAGCAGCAATAACTTTAACCAAACGGTTCCGATAACTGGACATCAGTCCATTTACTTCTAGGACTAGGACTTACTCCTGTGCTTTGGATCATTGTCTTACTGCGTAATCCTGTTATGCTTGAGTTTCAACTCACAGACTGAAAACCAGACATTCTCTTTTAGGCTTTTCTGGTGAAGAGCAGAATTCACGTTTCTTTCAATTATTGCAACAAAGCATCCTCACACCATCACACTACCACCTCCCAGGCTTCACCATAGGTATGATGTTCTTTTTGTGGAATTCTGTGTTTGGTTTATGCCAGATGTAACGGGAAGTTCCACTTATCAGTGTACAGAACATTCTCCCAAAAGGTTTGAGGATCATCAAAGTGTGTTTTGGCAAAATTCAGACGAGCCTTAATGCTCTTCTGGGTTAGCAATGGTTTTCATCTCACCACTCTTCCATGGATGCCATTTTGCCCAGTGTCTTTCTGACAGTCGAGTCATGCATAGTGACCTTTATTGATGCAAGAGAGGCCTGTACGTCCTTTAATGTTGTCCTTGGCTCTTTTGTGACTTCCTGGATGAATAATTGTTGTGCTCTTGGAGGAAATTTGGAATGGCATCCATGTCTGGGAAGGTTCACTTCTGTGCTTTTTTTTCCATTTGGAGATGATCGCTTTCTTTGTGGTCCTTTGCAGTCCCAGAGCCTTTGAAATAGCTTTGTAACCCTTCCCAGACTGATGTATTTCAATCACCTTCATCATTTCTGGAATTTCTTTCAGTTTAGGCATTGTGTGTTACTGGATAAGACCTTTTAACCAGCTTCATGCTGATGCTGTTGAAAGTTCTTTTTAAGCACTGATTTGATTGAACAGGGTTTGCAGCAATCAGGCCCGGTTGCGTCTTGTCTAGCTGAACCCCATTATGAATGCAGTTTCATAGATTTGGGGAATTAGTAACTATGGGGGCACATACATTTTCACACAGGCCCAGTTGGTACTGGATAACGTTTTTGCTTCAATAAATAACATCATTTAAAAACTGTACTTTGTGTTTACTCGGGTTGCTTTTGTTTTACTTTTTTAAATTTTGTTTTCATTTCTGAAACAATTTAGTATGAGATGTACACAAAAGAAATCAGGATGAGGGCAAATACTTTTTCACAGCACTGTAGAAACAACCAGCCATGAGAAACTCTCTACATGCTACCACCCCCATGCTTCCCTGAATGACGTGACTGGATTGAAACTGTGTAAAGCTGCAGCTCTGCCTGTGCTATCCAGCGTGTAGAGGTACGAGAGTTAGTGATGAACTAAATGGGAGTTTATGATTAGTGTAATGTTGGATCTAATGCGTCCCGTGTTAGTTACAGTTAAGGAAACTCACTTTCTGTAGTTGCTGTTGAATACGTTTCATCTTTTGAAAGCTTTCTGTGCACAACATCTTTGTCATGCACCTTACCTCATACATATGAAATCTAAAGCGCTAATACTAATGACTGCAAAACGGAAATACCTGTTGTTTTTTATTTTATTATTTGTTTATTTATTTTTATCTGAAATGGACAGAACCTCTTGAGACGACAGGTGCTGAAACACTGACTAGTTTGCACACATTTTATAGTCTTTGCACTCTTTTAGCACATTTAGTTCCAGTTCTGTGTAAGCTCAGTGCTTTTCTGTTTCTCTTCGACTGAGCTCATGGTCTTGTTTGTGTCTCCCCTGTTTATTTGAGCTCTTTGGCTAGCTGTGCACATTAAAATAGGCTTGTTTATATGAAAGTCAACTCTTGCTTGTTTGGCACTGGGTCATTCCCCCGCCCCATGCGCTTTTAATTACAACTTATTTTTTGAAGGCAAATGTTTTGCTGAACACTCAGGGAGCACACTAACAGCCCTGGGTGAAGTTCAGATCAATTAACTGTGTGTTTGTTTCTTGTTTATTATAGGAACTCTCAAGTTGTGGCTGGAACAAAAAAGAGAAGCACAGTTCAGCTCCCAATGCCGTGGCTTTCACACGAAGATTCAATCAGGTAACACACGCGCACAATCTTTTTTTTTTTCTCCGACCTTCCTCTTCTGCAACTAAGCCAGACAGACAGAGTTGTGAGGAGCCTGATTTATCTCCTTGGCCAGCATGTGATTGGAAAATGACATCATTTGCCTTTTTATGTTCTCTTTTGTGTACCATGTTCAGGGAACCTAACACTTTTTTTCCATGCTAACACCCTGCATCCGGTGTATGAACAGCTTGATACTGTATGTCATAATCACTTCTGGTGAATGGAAGGGATCAGGACCAAGGAGATTGCACTCCTTATGTACAGTACGGTGCTGTGAAAAAAAAGTATTAATCTGTTTCAAATGCTTGGAGACTCCAAAGAACCACAGTGAGAGCCATTCCCAGTTGAACCTTCCCAGTTGCCGACCTTCCAAAATCCCTCCAAGAGCGCAGCAACGACTCATTCAGCAAGTCACAAAAGAGCCAAGGACAACATTAAAGGCCATACAGGCCTCTCTTGCATCAATATAGGTCACTGTTCATGACTATCAGAAAGACAAAAATGGCTTCTATGGGAGAGTGGTGAAGTGAAAACCATTGCTAACCCAGAAGAACATTAAAGCTCGTCTGAATTTTGCCAAAACACACTTTGATGATCCTCAAACCTTTTGGGAGAATATTCTATGGACTGATCCAAATCATAGGAGTAAGTCCTAGTCAGAGAAAGGCTGATCTATAGTTATCTGAAGGGTTTGGTTGCAGTTATTGCTGCTAAATGTTGCGCAATCTGATTTTTAGTTCAAGGGGCAATTAGTTTTTCACACGGGTGATAGGTATTGGATTACTTTTTTGCTTCAATAAAAAAAATAACGAGTGTTTAGTCAGGTTGACCTTGTTATATTTCGTTTGAAGATCTAAAACTATTTAGTGTACAAAAAGACAAGAAATCACAGCACTGTAGTTTGACTAAATGTTTGGCTTCTCCTAAAGCTAGACAGTGGGAACCTATTCAGTGCCTCTGCAGTGGAATCAAGAAAAAATGAAAGTTGTATTTGCAAGTGTGTTAGTATTTTTTATTAGTTACTGGCTCAGCATATAGAGCTTGCTAAACTTGAGTGATCCTGTGTGCATACTGTTTTTAATAAGAAAGATTTACGTGTCCATAAATACGCTCATAAAATGAGTTTATTATACCTTGTTTAACATTGCCTGCAATTTTCCCTCGGTAGTCCCCTGGCTCTGTACAGATGCACTCAAACACAAAACATAGACACGCTGAAACACACTCAGATTAGCCTTCATGCACCCCGCTCCCACAACACCCCCCACCCACCGGGGACATTTGCATAAGGTCTGTTGGCTGCATTCAGAGACTTTTCCCCTCTAGTTCTTGCTTCGAATCTCTTATTCTCCATCGTGTTTCTCTGTGACGAATATGAAATTGGTCACATCGATCGTTAGCAGTGCGATGTGAAAGCCAGAGTACAGAAACTGTAAGCGTAGGTTTGCATTCCTTGAACAAGACTGAGAATAAAAGTCTGAGAGAGAAGAAAAAAGTCTTTAATGTGCTTTTATGTATTATAATGGAGTGAAATTATTTTCTGCACATTTCTCAGCATGTTATTAAGCTGAGGTCAGAGCGCAGGGTCAGTCGTGATACGGGGCCGTGGCAGCTTGCCGTTGCTGAGGCTTGAACTCACGACCTTCTCACGAGAGTCTTAACTGCTGAGTCACCACTGTAGAGAGAGAATCCATTCATTTTCTTCCTCAAGCCATTAAAAATGATGAGGGCTGATTTATGCTTGGTGCATGTCGAGGCAGCAACAACAGCGACATTGTTCACATGCTGCTTGTGTGTCTAAAGTACATTCCATGCATCCATCCATTTTCCATACCGCTTATCCTACACAGGATGTCTGGCGACCCTGAAGACTATCCCAGGGAACTCTGGGCACAAAGTGGGGACACCCTGGACAGGGTACTAACTCGTCCCAGGCCACATTGACACACTGCGGACAATTTCGAAATGTCAATCAGCCTACAGCGCATGTCTTTGGACTTGGGGAGGAAACCGGAGTACCCGGAGGAAACCCCAAAGCACGTGGTGGAGGCAGGATTCGAATCCTACATTCTAGAAGATTTAAAGAAATATCCACTAGATGGCATGCTGGAGCCAAAACATCACTGTCCATTTCAATTCCAATTTGAACTGTAATGTTTAGCGATTTCATGGACAGTCATGTTAACAAGTTGGTAACTTTATAATACAATTTCGGGACAAATTGTTTTTTGTTTTCCTATCGCTGCCTTGCATACACCTAGCTAGCTGATGCTATGCAGCATTTGACTAAAAGGTGTAGTTCACGATTTCCAACTTCTGACTAGTGGGGGAAAATAACACAACAAAGACAACTCGCAACAGTCTCCAGCTCTGCGTTCAGCAAATGTCAAATCAAATGTTCAAATCAAAAAGCTAATTTTAAATTTAAACGTCAAATCAATTATGAACAGTAAACAAACATTGCTTACGTTTTAATGAGTTGTACTGTATATACAAGTAATTATTTCATATCAGTCCATACATAGACATAACTATTGTTAAATCTGTAACGCTGACTATACAACTTGCTGCTTAGAGGAGGAAAAATACACATCACTCATCACAGTTTGCTGGCTAGCTTGTTGCTAACTATAGACAAACATGGATGCATTTAGGGTCTTTTTTGTTTTTGTTTTTCTCCCCACTTTGTAGCTTGAACACGTGGAGGCCAAAAAATGAGAAACAGTAGATACATTGAGCTGCAGTTGTAGATGGATTAATATTAGGTGTAACATTATATGGGTATGGACCAGTCGGTCTGGACACGCTTTCATATTCAGCTGTTTGCTTCTAAATCCAGACTTTTCTACAAATTGCGGTTAAATATCAGTTCAACCATTACAGGTTTTGTCATATATCAGTCCCTCCAGGATTTCACAATCGCGCAAACGGCGCAATATGCGCAGGAGCTTGTAATTCTGCAAAACGGCCGCAGATTTCCCACAGTTTCGGGCCGAGACGCATTGTGTGATGCCGTCACGACACGCATTCAGACAAAAGCCCTCTTCGATTCGTGTGTGTTTAACGTGAGTACAGATAAAAGCCCCCATTTACCAACAAACATCAGTGCGAAAGACCGTGCAAAACAATTTCCATGCAATTCGAGTAGTTTACCGAAAAAAGCATGCAAATTGTGAAAAAAGTCACCACAACAATCGCAAAACTGTGAAATTCTGTTCGAACCCATGTATGCTGTTAATGTGGAACTCTTCTTGTTAACTAAATTCTCAGCTGGCAGATAGTTATTTGTGTGTGTGTGTGTGTGTGTGTGTGTGTGTGTGTGTTTGTGTGTAGGTGAGTTTCTGGGTGGTGCGGGAGATTCTTCATGCCCAAACTTTGAAGATCAGAACCGAGGTTTTAAGTCTCTACATCAGGACAGCGAAGGTAACATCCCCTTCATCTGAAGCTTATTTAAACACTCAACATCAAGCAGTTATGGTCCTCCGCTGCTCAGGTGGTGACACACTTTAACCAGATCAGTCATGCTGTCATCAGTCAAGTGTCGATACATCCACCTTTCCACCTCTCCTCATTCATGTTGTGTTCCTTCATGCAGAAGTTGGCACACTTAAAGTAAATTGAACATGCAGCACACAAGAATTATTTAGGCGTGCAGTTCCCACCCAGGCCATTCAGGTTTACTTCTGTAACTCATCACTATTTCATTCCTGCTTGCTCACTACTCCTGCGTTTTCGACCCTTGAAGGCAAACACTTTTGGAAGTTTCCTCCATTTTAGTTTGAAAACTCCAGGCCTGTGTTTCAGTGTAAAACAGACCAAAACGAAGTCTGTTGAAAGTGAAGGTGTGGCTTGGGCCAAATTCACCCCCTGATTGGGTCTTCTGGATTATGGCTTATCCTTCCCTGGTTCTTCAAGCCCCTACCATATGACCGTTACACTACCTTGATCGTATACACAACACAGAGACTGATCCACAAGCTTTGCTGGATTTGTTGTCATTCTTAGCAGCCATTGTGCAGTTAAATTCTGTATTTTATAATACTGCAGCTGCCTACATGTGCATGAGCGAGCTATGATTGATTAGAGCGATCGCCAACGAATCTCGTTTCAAGCGGTGTAAGCCCTACATGGAACAGCAGTTTAGCAACCAACTCCCTGTTTCCACTTGTATGCATGAACGGTCATGCGACACGCATTTTCAGTCGTGTAGTGTGGGTGGAGATCGCTACTGGAACACTGGGAATGCCAGTGTAGATGAGGATTGTTTTCATTTTAAAATAAAAATGCACTAGTGTAAACAGGGCCTTAGTTGCGCTGTCAGTACCAATCTTATTTTGGAGAGGTGGGAATTGTTTGCCCAGCAGGGGGCTCACATCCCTCTCCGATCCCATCACCCTGCTCACCAGCAGCTAAACACAGTCACGATACGCTACACACAGAAACCCAACAGTGTTCTGACAATCTCATAACAGATTCGCGGCAACAAAATAATTCATCTCTTTGTACTGATGGAAAATAACACCGGTGGAATTGGTTCATAATGTGCTCTAATTGCTTTGTAATCAGGGTTGACGCTTGATGGAAAACGACCCAGAAAAGAACTGAGCACGATAAACAAATGGGGGGAAAAAACTGGCCGTAGTTCAACAACTCCACTTTTCAAAAACACAAATCAGTGTGAATTCTGTAGCGCATCCTCTGTTGTGGTTTATCCAGTCACACACATTCATGTAAATTATTCACAACGACCAGATACTCGTTTCAGCTCTAGAGACATTCAGACAGACAGAAAGGGCTGAATTTTACAGACTTGCAGAAAATAAAAATTCTAAACCTTTCTGGTCTGGTTAGTTCAGCAGATGACGGAAATACAAGTTGATGAAAATAAACTATTTAAAGATGAATAGACGAAGAAGTACGTGTTTATTCTCCGCACTTCAGGTTCAGAACTGATGTTTTTCATCTGTTCTGCTATTAGTCATTAATCACCAGCCAAAAGTGCTAATGTGAAGCGCCTCTATGAAACGAGCCATATCCACTTTCAAATTAAAGCGTTCACTTCCAAGGTCAAATAAAATAAACCAATTCAGTGTTTAATATGAACCAGAGTGCTGGTCTGTTCTCTTACACCTCAAGTGAAGCAAAAAAGATGAAGTCCAAGATAAAATCTCAGTCTGCTCCAGCAGTTACTACCGTTAACTTCTTGTATTATTAATACAATTTTTTTTTAATGTGCTGTTTTGTGAATGAACAGCTGTACAATTTGTTTGTGAAGGTATGTTCTAAATAAAACTTACTTTCTCATTATTACCCATGAACTAATCATTAGTCACTAAAGCATTAAAAGTTATTTAGTCGTGTTAGTTGCTTATCCAGACCTTTGTCCAGAAGGACTAACTGGCTCGTCACAACTTTTATTAATAATTGTAATAAAACGATGAACAGTTTATTAGTTCAACCAAACAGACTTCATGTTAAAACCATCATGAACTTTCTTTTACTTTCACACTGTCCGGTGTTACCCAGATGAGGACGGGTTCCCTTCTGAGTCTGGTTCCTCTCAAGGTTTCTCCTTCATATCATCTTAGGGAGTTTTTCCTCACCACCGGCTCACTCGATAGGGATAAATTCACACATTTAAAATCTGTATCCTGTGTTTATATGTTTCTGTAATGCTCCTTTGAGACAATGTACATTGTTAAAAGCGCTATACAAATAAAACTGAATTGAATAATAGAGTTTATGTATTTTATGGTTGATGTGATGCATCTTGACCGAAGATCTCTTCAGACTCTGAAACCCTTTTATGCAAGTACAACGATAATATTTTCCTTCCATTTCTGTGTTTTGTCTGATTATACAGAAGCTGTGCGACATGAATAACCTCCATGCGGTGATGGCAGTGGTGTCAGGTTTACAGAGTGCTCCTATTTTCAGACTCGCCAAAACGTGGGCTGTAAGTACCTGCTTCATTACACTCTTGTAGCATGTGCACTACATCTGACAGTACCATTGGACAGAACCAAAATTTTGTAGCACAACAACCGGCACGGTTTATAAAGTGTATTTCGAATGGTTTTTAAATGTATTTATTTTTTAAATGAACCCTCATTAGACTTTAGTTGCATGTCCTCTTAAGATGTTTAAGATAAGATTTACTCTACTGTAAGAATGATTAAAGGTGCAATGATCAATTTTTAATAATTTTTTTTAAGTCAGGGTATTCCCTTTTGTTCTTCCGCATAGCAGAGTTTCTGATTGTTAATGCCTGCTAAGTTATTTATTTATTTATTTATTTATTACTGCTGTTTTTACAGCAGTGGGGTTGATTCACGGTTCTGATTGGTCAGAATATGTACTTTTGCAGTCCGTTGTCTATTGTAGTAACGTTTTTATTTTTTATTTTTCCCCAGTATGTCCGTCAGTATATACTAAAACCTCTTCTGCATACTACAGTGCAGTTGGTTTCTCGAATCTGATTGGTCAGAATGGCGTGCGTTATTTTTGTATAATAGCAGTAATTCCAGCTGTAAGAGTAACAATAGATTAATGTTAATACACTCCTTCTAAAATGTTATTGTTTCTACAGTAACGGCTCATGCACATAAACGTAATCGTTGGAGTGGTGACTTTTTTTTGTTATTTTTAGGAGATGTTTTTTTGAATATTTAATGAAGGGAGCTTTGAGTGTTGGGATTTTTGTAACCGTCACGGTGCTCTGTAAAGTGTCCCAGCACAGCACAGGACAATCTTCGGGACAGATGAGTTTTTGCTCTCTGATTGCCGAGTTGCATTGAGAGAGGGAGGGGAGGAAGTGAGTGATGGAACGATTGTTTATTACAGCTGTAACGTAAGTGAGAACAGGAACTGTCTCATGTTTTTGGACGTTCCACAACATTAAATGTAACTATAACCCGATGTGTCTTTTGTTGATTGGTTAAACAGTGTAATCACTGGCAAATAGCTGTGGCATAAGTAGAATAACGCACTCCAGACCGAAACAAAATCAAATCCAACAAACTAAGACCACTGTGCACTGCGCTGCTTCACACCGCTCTGCCATAGATTGTTTTCATACATTATTTTTTTATTTTTTATTTTTTTTACTTTTTAAAAAAAATTTATTTTGGTCTGTCTTGTTATTTATTACATAACTAGGATCTGTGCTGTTGATCAGGTTTATAGAAGCTTTTGGATGTTCCACTGCAATAATGTGCTGTAACATGGACACCTGTTTCACTATCTCACTGTATAGCCTCTCTCTCTCGTCTCTCCTCTTCTCACTTCTCCTCTCCTCTCTAATTCTATCCTCCCTTCTCTCCTCTCTTCTCTCCTTCTCTTTTCTTTTCTCTTCTGTTCTCTTCTCCTCTCTTCTTTCCTTCTCTTCTCTCTCTCTTCTTCCTTACTTCTCTTTCCAGACATCTTACCCTCATATTTACCCCCACAATCCTCTCTCTGAGATCTCCTCTCAGACACCCAACCCCTTCTAAAACCCTAAACAGCATTCCTGCAGTCTTACCTCACTCCAATCCTCTGGCAAGAGATGATCAGTGTTTTCTTCACATTTTTACTTCTCTCTCCATCTCCACTGCAGCTGTGCCTTTTTTTTTTGTTTGTTTTTTTTCCTTCTTCCCCCGTTTACTCCGATAAGCCTGTCCTCCAGTTATCCCGTACGATTTTAAAAGCATACTTTCAGGTACTGGTATCGTTCAAAACGTCTTTTGTCTTGAACTTTCAAACTATGCAAAGTTAACATTTAAAATGTTCAACAGATTTATCATTTTGATTTATTATAATTTGAATTTTCACAACCCTTCATGGGTGGGTGTGTGTGTGTGTGTGCGCGCGTTTGTGTGTATATATACGTGCGTGTGTGTGTGTGTGTGTGTGTGTGTGTGTGTGTGTGTGTGTGTGTATTTCTGTATGTGTGTGAGTTATTTTAGTCTCCAGACTCAGTGTGTG
>JAOUWY010000052.1:5773827-5784248 GCA_025728095.1 Prietella phreatophila | reverse complement strand
GTGCGTGCGTGCGTTCGTGCGTGCGTGCGTGCGTGCGTGCGTGCGTTCGTGCGTGCGTGCGTGCGTGCGTGCGTGCGTGCGTGCGTGCGTGCGTGCACAAGCATTTTTCTGTTGTCCCCCGTGTGATATGTTTGAGAAGACATGTTTCTCTCTGTTTCACTCTAGGTGGCTGCATGGACTAAGTACTGGGTAGCGCTTTGTGGTACTCAGCTCTACTATTACACTGCCAAGTCTCTCAAAGCCACTGAGAGGAAGCATGTGAGTTCCTGCCTCAAACCTGCCATGCCTTAAGATCCCAGTCCATGTTTACTGCTATAAGTTCTCACTCATTATTCCCCACAGTTTAAGCTCTGAGGTTGTTGTGTTTTAGTGCTTTTGTGCTTCAGCCTGTGATGTATGCAATGATGTATGAGAGAAAAGGGGAAATAAAATAAAAAATTTCTCTGGCCCGCCACACAGAAAGAGACCTCTAATTTCACAGGAGCCATAGAGAAAGTCTTTCAGAACAAAAGCATATAAACAAGTGGGGCTCTCGATAGCTGGGTAATCAGGCCTTGCATTTTGTGAACTGCTTAGACTCATTAGGAGAGAATGGTGTATGACATCATCTGTACCAAGCCAGCTATCATTCACTGAGTTAATAGGAACCACATGTGCATATTTACACACACACACGTCACGCATTTCAACCACAAAATGTGGCTTGAGGAAGCTATTACTATTTCTCTCTCTCTCTCTCTCTCTCTCTCTCTCTCTCTCTCTCACTTACTCACTCACTCAGTTTAAGTCAACCTCGAGTAAGTGTGTCTCAGTGGTGGGGTTGATGACCATGATGGCAGATGACCCGGAGCATCCTGACATCTTCCTGCTGACAGACTCTGAGCATGGTGAGAGTGTCTAGTTGTCGTGCAAATACACACAGCCTGATTTCAAAGCCTTTTTGTTCACTTTATGCCACAAACCTTATAATGAAGAGTCGGTTATTCTTCACTGAACATTTTAGATTGACAATATCCCTGCCACTTTTTTCTTTGGCAAGTGTGGTGTTGTGCTGGACTTTGGAATGTAGCCTAAACTCATTCAGCTCATTGAAATGAATGTAAAATTGTTTGCACAAATATCTGAAAGCACTGTTTCACCACCACTGCATGTGTACTTTCAATAGCTGGTTATAAAACTATCGTGTACCCTACATAACAAAAAAGCATTTACAGCCTCAGGGCCCTCATTTGTGCATGCCCACTAGATCTGCATTGATGCCCTATTTCTCATTTTAAGCTTCAAAAGGGTGCTCAGCAATTTTTTTAACTAGTTTTTGTGTTTAGGTAGTTTATTTTCCTCTGCCTGACTCGCACTGGGGCTTCAACATGAGTAAACTGCATTTTGTATTCTTTTCTTAAAGGGGTTGCAAGTGAGTCTACGTATTGCAGGTATAAGTATGAGTCTAATTAAGTGAACTGTGCTACAGAAAAAACGATTATTTTGTCACAACGTGCTTTGATGTACATTAATCAGGGTTGGCAGAGTTACTTTAAAAATGTATTCCGTTAGTTACAAATTACTTCACAAATGGCTGAACATGGTCAGTTACACTCTCAAATGGCTGAACATGGTCAGTTACACACTCAAATGGCATCGTCAATTACAAATTCCAATATTAGTTTATTAACTGTATTTTGGGATGAGCTGTGTCCAAGTTCAAGCATTGCTTGTTTGAAAGGAGGATGCAAGACCCCTTGACGAGGCCTGCTCAATCATCTGTGGCTAGTGTCTTTTCTGGTCAAGTGACTTGGATGCTTCCTCTGAGAAATAAAACAATGCCGATTATGAGTAATTGTAGGCTTGCTAAAATCTATGTAGTTATTAGGTCTATATATTCATTAATTTCCTTTTTTTTTGTGATCATTATCATTCCTCTGGCTAACAGTTTATGGGTGATTCTAATTTTATATTTATGCTTAAGAAGTATTTTAAAGAAAAAAGTTATAAAGAAAGAAAAAAAAATCTGTGTATTGTGAGAAACGTGTACTGTGATTTTAATCTAGATTTTAGTGTCTCTTTAATGACTTTATCCTTATTTCGGAGTTTTTAAATAGTACATTTTCCAGAATCTCTCCCTCGCCCAAACTTCTGGATTGTTCTCAACAATAAAAGTATTAAAATTAGATAAAGTACCCATTGCAGTTTTTTTTCCCTCTTAGAGCTTAAAAACCTGTTCAATACATTAATTTGGGTTTGTTTTAATAAAAATAAATTAAATTTAAAGTAAAAATCACTGTGACCAAGCAAACCAGGGAATTTCAAAGCACTGATACAATCTTATTTTAGCTATGTGATTACCTGCTCTTACCTGCAAATGCTTCTTTAAATTAGATGTCAAGTCCTTCGATAAAGACAGCGCATTTTTTCCAGCTGCCATCAATTAACAGTCATTTCAATGTGTCTCTGTGATTTAGAGACATGTTATGTTGAAAGATTAATTTCTTTGCTTTACTTTTTTTTTTTTAATGTAATCATGATTGTATTCCCATTTATTTATTTATTTATTTATTTATTTATTTATTTATTTATTTTTACAAAGTGTACCTGTAATCTGATTACTTTTTTTGATGTAACTGTAACAGATTATGGTTTCCATTGTTTTATATTCTGATTACGTAATGCTGTTACACGTATTCTGTTACTCCCCAAGCCTGCACACTAATTTACAGACAATGTCAAAGAATCGTCAGGTCAGCTATGCACGTTACGCCTGTGGTGCGACAAACTAAAACCTGCGGTCATCTCTTGAACGTCTAGCGTAGAAATGTGCATGTGTTTCAGCGGCATCTCTCTAATTTTGTCGCGTGTGTGCAGGAAACTCCTACAAGTTCCAGGCCGGGAACAGAATGAACGCTTTGCTGTGGTTTAAACACCTCAGTGCAGCATGTCAAAGCAACAGACAACAGGTAAGCATTTGTGTTCAGACTCTTGTTCCTGTGTTAAGACCCAGTTTAGTCTGAATCATCTGCGAGCAGAGCGTCAGGGCAGCACTTATGTGTGATCTAGACACTGGCTGTGTTTTGTCTTAAGATTTGTGTGGAAAGAACTGTTTCCTTTTAAATATGTTGGATAAACGCACCAATGTTTTTGTGCTGTGTTTATAAAAGCTTCGATTATATGTCAAGTCCACTTTGGATATAGAGATTTTCAAAAGCCAGAAAACAGTAGTACTCCTTTATTGTGCTTTGCATAGTGGAATAATAGAGGATGAATAGAAAAATAACTACTATTAAATGCAGTAATTATGGAATATATAAACGATCAATACGTAGATAAAAGGAATAGAGCGATAATTATAAGAGAGGGAACACGGCAGATTAACTGGGTGTAGAGTAATAGCCAGTATGAATTTCCTTCAACCCTTAGCCTTGACCAACCTACCTATTAAAAATTCCTGATTTATAGTTTAGGACTATTTTATCTTTTGTCCTTTTTATTTTGTCAGGAGCGTACATGCTGCGTGTGTGACATAAGTGACTTAAAAGGTCATGAATCATATTTTATTATATTGTTTTCCTCGAGCCAGAGGCAGAGCGGATGGGAAAAGTATCAGAATGATAGCTAGCTAATAGGCTCGAGCTTTTCATGAATAAAAGGCGAAGGCTCTTCCCTTCAACACGGACTCTCGTTGTATAGGTTTGCACTCGACGGCCCGCGGAGCTTTAAGCGGTTTAATTAGCTCAAAAGGCAAGTAAGATTGTCATGGTTATAAATTAGACATGTACCTCATTTGAAGGGATGGAAACGTCCTTGGAACTGAGTAACACATCATTGAGTAGACGCAAACTGCTTTCATTAGTAAGTCCACCTTTCTCCAATTCTCATATTCTCTCCCGAATAAACACACTCCCCTGTGTTATGGATTTAAACCAAGGCCACAATAGAACAGAATGTTGTGGTGTGTGTTGTCGTCTCCCCCCCCAAGACGCCTAACCTGGTTGGATACTTCTAGCATGCCATGATCGTATTTCGGTTCTACTGCATTTTAGTGCTTTATTAACAATCATCACCATTTTACACTTGAGCTTAGCAACATGTGGCTTTCGTACATTTTTAAAGATTTTAATTCGCTCATGTTTATTTCCAGGTTCCAGCAAATCTCATGTCTTTTGAATGAAAGGTCCAATCAGATGGCAAAAGAACTGTTTAAAAAGGCGGGTGCTAAAAGACATGAGGTTGAGGAGTGGGGGAGCCAGAAGAGAAGAGGAGTGGAGAGAGTAACTATTTTACAGTAGCTTTTCCACTGCCATCACCCAGCCTGAGTCTCACTGCAAAGCCCTCCACCACCACTGCCTTACAGAGTGGAGCAAGAGTCTGTGTGTGCGCGTGTGACCATCCAACACTCCTCTGTCCTCTGCCACCACTTTTCTTTCACTCTCTTCCCCATATATATTGGCACACTCTCCATTACAATCTCTTTCTCTACCAAAGAGAGGAACTGTGTGTCCCTCTTCCTCAGAACTAATTCTGTTCCTGCGTCTCATCCAAGTGCACCTGAATATCTGGGTCTTAACTCCATCCAAACCTCTTCCCCAACTTTTTTTTTTATTATTTTTATTATTATTATTTTTTTTAACAATTTGATGAGCTGGGCCGAAGCATCGTCCACCAGTGGAGTGAAAATCTGAACTCTTCTCCTCTTCATGCCTCACACACGACACCAGGACACTGCAGGACCTTCTCCTCTCAACTAAGGAGGAGACTAAGGTTTTTAAACAGGGCTGCCACATTTGGGCCGAACCACACACTCTTTCACGCTCACTTTTACTCGCGCCGTGCATGCACATCGTCACACACGTTGATTCTATTCATACGCTTGAGTTGGGCTCAAGCAAGCATGACTCAAGATTTTCCAATTGCAGGTTTTAACTGCAGGGAGTGGAAGTGTCTCTCATTTGTCATGACCGTTTCAACACTTTGAAAAGCAACCGGAAAAAAGGGCTCTGAAGTATTCCCTTAAAACTCTTGAATATTTGCATCACCTTTTTATTATCTTAGGTTTGTTTAACTTACATCTGCATGCACTCGCGCACACGCACACACACACACACACACACACACACACACACACACACACTCATATCCAGTTACACAAATTGAGCGTTAGGGACAAAGATGATTATTATTTAAAATAAAATAAAAATTTGTAGTCAGAGGCATGGTCTCAGAGAGAGGGAAAGAGACACGGGGAGAGACAGTTTGTGTGAGTGGAAGAGAGCGTGAACGATGAGGAGGTGTAATGAAGAGGTAGAAAGTGAATGTAAAAATGGAGTTGAATTACCCATGTTTGGGTGGGGAAAGTATAGCACAGTGTGCACAGGGGTGGGTGGGTCGAGAGTTTGGGGTTTCTACAATAGGTGCTCTTTATGGTACGACTGAAAAGAACGACACTTCCCTCTCCCCCCAACAAGTTAAAATTCCAAATCTGAAAATTGGGATGTTGCCTACCAGGACACACACATTTTCGTAATTACTTGAAAGCTGTGAATGTCAGTTGGATTTTTGCCTGTGATCTCAGTGGTGGTTTCACTTTATTTCCTTACACCTATAGTTTGTTCTAGCAGATAGGATTAAAAAACTGAGACTGTTAGAGGTGGGTGTGGCTGCATGCGTTTGAATGTGTTTATCAGTAACTGAACAATAACAACAAAACAAACAAAAAAAAAATCATGGTTCATACAAAGAAGCTATTCAGGAGCCATATGCGTTTGTTTATTTTTTATTTAGTTTACAAGTTTTGTTTATTGTTTAGTTTATTTTTATTTGCAGTATTACAGTAGACTATGTAGGTTCTGTTGCACTGGTCCTAGGATGTTTTAATTGTTTGTTACATTTTGTTCATTCTTTTCATTTTAATTTGTGATGTGTTTTAATGTGCTTTGTGTTTGGTTTTATTTCGGTAGTTTTTGCCCATTGTAAATGTATTCAACTGGGAGTTTACTTCTACAGCACATGACTACACGTTGTGTTTAACATCAGGTTAAGGCTAGACTGTTGTGTAGAGGAAGGGTTTTTAAATGCGTTTAACCCGCTCGAAGGCTTCTGTCCTGCAGTCTAGTTTTACACAAGCGTATCCAGCGCTATAGGGAACAAGAGAGGAGGTGTGATAAGCTTGGAACAAACGAAGAGCATTCTAGTTCAAAGTAGACATGAACTAATCGTTCAGAGCGGGCAGATGAAGCCGATTACCATCGTTCCTTTTCATGTTGTTTACTTTGCCTTTTTTTTTTTTTTTTAAATAGATTTTCTTTTCCCAAACATTGGCTCTTTTGCTCCAATCACCTGAGTGTTTCTCCTGCCAGCGATACTTTAATGATTCCTCAGTTCCTGGTTCATATGCTAGTTTATAGGCTTCTGGAGAGCAGTTCGGCATGTGATCAAAATCAGTCTTGTTTTAGGATCTTTTGCTGACTCTCTTGTCCAGCACTATTAGAGAATGAACAAATGAGTTGAACTGTATTAGAAGCTCACCATTGTGACTTAATATCACTTGTGCAGTCATTTGAGGCATCGTGGGATTTTTTGTGTTCGTTTTTAAATATACTTCAGGATTATGTTGGACCTAAAACGATGCTGTGTGTCCAAAATAATGAGTGTGATCTTAGGAGTGTTTACATGAGAAGTATAATGTGCCACAGGTTTGAGCTGATCACTGTGGTATTGGTGTGAGTTTTGTAAAAGCACATTGGGATTGTTTGAGCACGATACGAGATTAGCCACACAAGCGGGGGGAAAAAAGTGTTTATGCACCGAGCTTGTCAAATATTTCCTCTATAAGAAGCCATATTGGCTCAAATAAAGAGTTTTCATGACACAGTGTGGTTTTGGCTTGGGTTGTGAAGCAGGATGAAGTCAGTCTGCCGTGATAGAGCAGGCATTATTGTTTAGGCAGGGAGCTTGTGTGGCATGCAGCTGAGTGGATTTGGCGTTGCTGTTCTCAGCTTGTCACTGAATGTCAGTGCACACTTTCTAGCCAGAGACAAGTGGAGAATGTGTTGGGTTAGAGTTTAATTCCCTCACACGTTCATACAGACTACTGAAAGGTGGTGAAAAGGGAAGCACAGTGTGTTTGTGCGCACACAGCCCCTCGTTTCATTGAAAGGGAAACGGCACTGCTTGAAGAGCTAACCTTTTCGACAGAGTACGCCACATGGTCAAGCCATCCTACATTTCGTTATTGTACTCTCCCTCCATCTCTCACATTGATTCTTTAAACGATTTTCCATCAGGCTTGAGCTTAACATGCTTTAAACGGTTGAAATGGAAAAGCTAATGGGCCAACTTGAACAACAAATACAAATACATACTGCAGCAAATCATAGTCAGTTGTGCAGAAGAAGGTGACTGGAGCGACAAAACTCTCACTATAACTCAAACTGTATTCTCTGTTGGCTGTCTGCTGCCTGTCTCTATACAGATAGATGAAATGGTACTGAGACAGTGGTTATATAGGACTAGATTCAGAAATCTGTCCAAATGCATTTGGATAATGGATGTTACTGTACAGCAAAATAACCAGTTCTCTGAGTGAAAGTTCTGGAGTAGAATGGGATAATTTCTTTCTCTGTGTGGTTTGTATGATGTATGTTTAATGTTTTGTTTTTTTCTCAGCAATTTACATTCTTTGAGACACTCTCTGAATGTCACACATGCATTATAACTTAAACTAACACGTTGTTCCTCATTATTATTATTATTATTATATTTACAGTATATCTTTTACAAATGCACAAACATCTGAGAGATTTTGCGGTGTTTCTGTAGCTTTTCTTTTTGTTTCATTGACCTTCATGAGATGGGATAGAATATGGAGACTGTCATAAAATGAATTTGCTTTGTGTGTCAGTGTGAATCGGTTTTCAGAGATGTCTTTCTGGGCCATCCCACCTGCGTCCATTCTGCGTCCTCCGCTGTATCCAGCCTCTCTGTCCCATGACCCAAGGCAGTGCTATGACCTCTGACTGTAGAGAGATGTGCTCTTGAGTTCCTGAAAGGACAAAACCAATAAATATGTGTGTTTCTTTTTCTAAATCTTGCTGCTTGTTTTTCTTTTTTTCTTTTTTACAGTGAATGTACAAGTGTGATGGCTTACATGACATTTTATCACAAATACCCAGAGCTCCAATCCAGCTCAAGTGACAAATTATTTAATCTTTACAAAGTAAACAAACTAAATGAGTGAATGGCAAGACAGTTTAACTTCTAGCGGTAGAAGCACAACGTTTACTAGTAAGAATTAGAAGTCAAGATATCTGTAATTTAAGTCAGAATGATATTTTATCTGTAATTCAGAATAATATTTTTACTATTCTAAATTCATATTAAAGATATCTAGAATTCAGTTTTACCTAGTCATAAATTGTCATTGACTAGGTACGCTGAATTCTTGTCTTACATTTATTTAATTTGATCATAAAAATGTTATGACTGTTCACAATCATTTCTGTATGAATGAATGAATGTACTCTCCCTGCAGCTAAATTCAGGAATCAACATTTTCTTCCTTCATGTACATGGTGCTGTAACAGTTTATGCCAAAAGTTTATGGACACCTGACCATCACACCCATATGTGCTTGTTGAACATGCCATTCCAGATTTATCCCCCTTTACTGTTATAATAACCTCCATTCTTCTGGGAAGGCTTTGGGGATTTGTGTTCATTCAGCTACAAGAACATTGGTGAGATCAGGCACTGATGTTTGAGGAGGTCTGGGGTGTAGTTGGCATTCCAGTTCAACCCAAAGGTAGGGTTGAGGTCAGGACACTCGTGTTCTTCTACACCAATCTGGATCTCACTGTGTGCACAGTGGCATTGTCATGCTGGAACAGGTTTGGGTCCAGTTCCCGTGGAGGGAAATTGTAATGCTACAGAATACATACGAGACATTCTGTACAATTGTGTACTTCCTAAATAACTTTGTGGAAACAGAGTGGGGAAGAACCACATATGGGTGTGATTTTCAGATGTCCACATACTTTTGCAGATACAGTGTATGAAGTGCCTTGAAAGATGCATTAGGATCAGGAAAGATTTTGGAAAATTAGTTCTGTAAAGGTTAAATAGCTAGTTTTGAATGATTTAATTTTTTTAACTCCTTGAGCCCGCTCCCATTCCTGCCTATGCAGACAGCCTTCCATTACCAGAACCTATGGTGATGTAATTAGAGTTAGCATTAGTAAGTACTGTCAAGTGCTGGTCACTTTCAAGTGCACTTGGACATTCGCAAGCTTGAAAGCCAAGTTATGACTTTATAAACATGCAAAATTCTCCATTTTAATGAGGATGTCAAAGGGCATGGTTATAAAACAAATTATGACCGACCTATCCAAACACAAACATGCATTCTGGACAAGAAGGCAAATTTCCAGACCTGCCACCCCTGCTGAAAAAAAACTATAGAAACCATCACAGAAATTGTAATGATTTCCACTACAAATACCATTACCATTATTGGTCCTTAATGGTATCTACTAGATATAACATGCCACCAATAGAAGGCAACAAATTACCAAGAGAGACCCACAGGGACCATTACAGTTTCCATTAAAACCAATTCTATTCTATGAGGGCTTCTATTGTTTTTTGTGTTTTTGTTTTTCAGCAGGAAAGCAGTTCTGCTGAGACCATGGCTTATACTTAAAAATATATAGATATATTTCTACATATATTATCCACATTATTTGTACTAGTAAGAAATAAAGTAAAAAAAAAAGAGTATTGCACCAGCACGTTTGCCGTGCAACCCGTGGGGGTTTGAATCCCACCTCCAGTCTGTCTGCTTGAATGTTCTCTCCATGCTTCAGGAGTTTCCTCTGAGTACTCCAGTTTCCTCCCCCACTGAAAGACGTACGTTGTAGGTTGATTTGGCATTTTCAAATTGTCTGTAGTGTGTGTAAATATGCCCTGTGATGGGTTGCAACCCCGTCCAGGGTGTCCCGAGTCTCCTGGACAGGCTCCAGGCTCCCCATGATTATGTGTAGGATTAGCGCTACAGAAAATGGATGGATGGATGGATAGGTTAACCCTATTACTATCCCCTGGAAAACACGGGGGAACAGGGCTGCTGGAAAAAAGAAGTCATTTTTCATTCAAAATAATTTCTGTATAATAAAGAAATTTCTGGAAAGCTTTCTATCTTCTGTCTAATGTGACTGAGTAAACCATCTAACTAACTATAACTAGGAAGCTAGGACGTGCACTCAATGTGCTGCTTCCAGTCAACATGGGACCCTTTAAGCAATATTTCATTATGCTTTTCAGATATTTTCTTTGAATAATGGCAAACAAACCACAACATTATGTAGGATAAATGGTTCAGATAATGGATGGATAGATGGACCTTTACCCTTCTCTCTCTCTCTCTCTCTCTCTCTCTC
>JAOUWY010000052.1:5732122-5743597 GCA_025728095.1 Prietella phreatophila | reverse complement strand
TGACAACACTGAAGAAATGACACTTTGCTACAATGTAAAGTAGTGAGTGTACAGCTTGTGTAACAGTGTAAATTTGCAGTCCCCTCAAAATAACTCAACACAGCCATTAATGTCTAATCCGCTGGCAACAAGTGTGACTGCACCCCTAAGTGAAAATGTCCAAATTGGGCCCAAAGTGTGAATATTTTGTGTGGCCACCGTTATTTTCCAGCACTCCCTCTTGGAAATGGAGTTCACCAGAGCTTGACAGGTTGCCACTGGAGTCCTTTTCAACCTTCCTCTTCATCACGGAGCTGGTGGATGTTAGAGACCTTGTGCTCCTCCAACTTCTTTTTGAGGATGCCCCACAGATCCTCAATAGGGTTTAGGTCTGGAGACATGCTTGGCCAGTCCATCACCTTCACCCTCAGTTTCTTTAACAAGGCAGTGGTTGTCTTGGAGGTGTGTTTGGGGTCATTATTATTATGGTGGAATACTGCACACTGATCATGCTCTGCTTCAGTATGTCACAGTACATGTTGGCATTCATGGTTCCCTCAAAGAACAGAGAAATTTAGGAGTACATTGAAAATATATTTTTTTGAAAATTTGTTTATTAAACAAATTATTTATTTCATACTTATACTGTGTGTGCAAAATCACACAAAAGTGACACAAAAGTCCAGCTGCTTTTGTATGTTGGCTGTCTGGAGCGCTTAGAGGTCAGCCAGCAGTCCACATCAGGAGTGGGATCGAACTCCTCGAGAGAAGGCCCCTCCAGACTGATCCTCATCAGTTCTTCGGTGGTGGAGACCCCAAGGCAGCTTCTTGTTGAATTCTTAATGCGGTTCTGTGTAGAGAAGCCTCACTCACACTGAGCGGCTGAAATGGGCTTCACCAGCATAATCTGCACTAACTCCAGTATGTTCCAGGGAAAATATGATACTTTTCAATTTCATTTAAACTCTTACCATTAACTTATCAAAACTAACCATAGAAGGATACCATACACAACCACTCAGTACTGTTGGCCTACCTTGTAATCTAGCCTGTAGGGGTCCTTTGTCAACATGATCTCCCACAGGCAACTGTAGAACTTGTCCTTGACCAGGATTTTCAGCCCCTGCCACTCATCCTGGATTGCAACCATGTTTCACCCTGATCTGCAGTATTGAACAGAGATAGTGAGTTTGCAAATATGTAAACGTAACATTGTCTCATATGGAAATGCAGTGTCAAATAAATATTTACCTCTCTAGAGACTCATTGAAATGCCTCACCAGTTCTCACATCACCACCAAAGGTGAGAAGTCTGGCCTGGCCCTATTGCCATGTGTCAAGGTGTAGTACTCTGAAAGACTTCACTGGGGTTAAGGCACCCTCATCCTTCAGCAAACCACTAAACCTGGCTTTGAGATCTTCCACGCTAATGTTGATGGCTGCATCCATGTGCTGCTTCAACTGGGGATTGGTGAGGTCTGTAAAGCCTTTCAGATTCCCCTTCAGTGTTATCCTCTAATTGTTTGTATTTTATTGTAGAATATTGTATTGTATGTTTTCTCTTACATTTTAACAAACTCATATCCTAACAGAACTGAAATGTTCTCTCATCACACTGCTGCTGAGCAAGCATGGTCTGGATCTTCTCCAGCATGCCCCTGCTTTTGCTGTAAACGTTAGTGCTTCCAGTCTGTTCACTGTCTTCCTAAACTCTGATGTGGCTTGGGGGAGGATCAGGTCATTCCTTTGCAGGGTGAGGCTAAGTGAGGATGGCTCCTCATACATGTCTGAGAGTAAATGGCAGAATACACAAAAAAGTGCATTCTCCATTTCCTGCTTTTTCTGTTTAGTGAGTAAATAAATACACAATAAAAGTGTGTTTTTTACCCCTTAGCAATCTGTCAATTACTTGATTCTGAAAGTTCATTTGAGGTTTTGAACTGACCTCCTTTGTCCGCCCGTGAACTTCCGCTGTTGTTGATGCTATGACCAGCTGCTCCATGTGCTGCAGAACAACTGAGTACTGGCCTTTGTCAGTAGCAAGGTCCTTGTCTTGTCCATGCCGCTAGACCACTTTGAGGGCTCTGTGGACATAAGGGATTCAGCAAGTTCCCTTGAAGCTAGATGGTGTTCAAATATCTTGTCCGAGACCATAGAGCTCTTGTTTGGATTTTCCGCTGAAGTGATAAGTCTTCCATATCAGATGCAGAGTATGGTATACAACAGACACCTTTGGCTCTTTCTTTTGAATGGTCATTATTGCCAGTTCTAGCCTGTGAAAGTCAGAACAGAATCTTTCAAACAATTCACTGTTTCTCTCTTGTGCCTCACTAACACTATCTGTCTCTCTTGTGCCAACAGAAATAAATAATTTTGTGGTATTTTCCATTCCGGCACTTAGCACATGCACACACAGTATTGTTTAATATTCTCTGTTAGCAAATACAAATAAATCGCAGAGAATCATGTTTGACCATTTACAAACCTATGTGGCATACAGTGGATTGGATTGGCATATACGCCTTCCTGCCTCTCTCTGCAGGTGGACAATCACTTCTCCACCACGCAATGGTAAGGGATTAATTAAGTTATACCCCAGAGATTAATTTTATAATTATTTCAGCCCTATTCAGCTTTACACAAGAATAAAGCCTATAAAGAGAAACAATTTACCAAGGGCATGGGAGTGTTCAAGGGTCTGTTGTCCAACTAGGAGGATGACTGACTTCCCATCCTCCAACAAGTGCGCACAAACAATCTCATATTCGTTGTTGGATTTATCTGCTTCTCTGTCTATTAGACTGGATAAATACTTTGCGGCTTTCAGCTTCACTGACGATCTCTCTCTTTATGTCAGCAATTTTACGGATCATCTCTATACACGTTACTTCATTGTCATATATGGGATTAAGATCAGCTTCTTTTTTGTGGTGGAGTCAGCCCAAATTTGACAAAGGGTTCTTCTTTCGCAATGAAGCATGCAATGTTTATCTTTATTTTCAGCTGCCTCCTCTTCCCCTCCTCAGATAGCAGCACTTGCATCCTCAAGGCTGCTGACACCATGCCTGATGGTTTCTCCTGTCTCGACACGTACAGAGCTCTACACTGGATATGCCGCTGCAAGATGTTATGTTTCGTTACGCTATCTCTTTTCAGACGTGGATTTCATGATACAACGATGAGTTGCCATCCTGTTTTTGCCCACTCAAATATCTGCAGAACATGTTGTTTTCAAAATCTAGCCATGGGAAAATTTTCAGCCAATTTCCATTAAATTGATATGTTCTCCCTCTGCCAGCTCCAGTGGACATTGAAGTGAATCACCATAGGGTCACTAAAGTTGTTCTCAGCCTCAGATAAATCTTGTGAAGAAACCGTTAGTTGAACCTTTTCAAATCCACCTTGCTGGATTCCTCTTTCTTTTCGCGTCTTTTTTTGCTCAAAATAACAATTAATGGGCTTCATTTTCAACAATGACTGCACTATTGTACCTTTTTTCCTGTGTTTACCTGTCTATCATTTAACACTTGACTCTCTCACTTAGAATCCAGCAGTTCCCGCACATTCCAACACTATTTCAGTGTTAGGCTCATTGGTTGCGATTTGTCACTCTCATTTTCATAAAGTTAAGAGCATCATCCTTCTATGTTCACATTTTGCAGTCGTGACCCCGACAACTTTGCGTCCTCTTGCTTCCTTTCCAAATGAAATCACTGGTGTGCTTTACTTCATCGCGCTGTTGAATGTATTGAGAACAGCCCGTCACTCGCACACTGTGCTCATAAATTATTTTTCCAGTTCACACTTATTTATTTTTAGGCGTAAATGCAAGTGATATATTCGCACTGTATAACCCTACGCAGTGGCACAAAGCGCAAGTCATCGACTGGTTCCATTAACATTACAATGAGTTGAGTGCATTTCATTGGCCTCGCCATCAACAGAACTGAATGCAATGTAATGTATGAAATACATTCTTAACTTTGACCAGTTAAGAACTGAATTGGTGAGAAGTTCAAATCTGGGAATTAATTAAAATGCTAGTAGTTCTTTAACTAAAATGCCTTACCAAATGTTCTTGAAATTGATCGTTATTTTGTATGCAAGCTTGTCAAACAAGGTATTGGCAGTTGGAATACTTTTCTCTCTTTCGCTGTATATGTAGATACCCCCTGACCCCCAGGTTTATTTAGACTATGGCTTAATACTGAGTTGCAGGCAACATTACAAGGAGACACCTTTTTCCTATGAACAGGGCCTTTTTTGACTTGCTTGTGCACTAGATAACATTCAACTTCAAAAACATTTCATAAGGAATTTTAGTTAAAGAACTATCAGCATTTTATTTCCTAGATTTGAACATATCACCAAGTTGGCTCTTAATTGATTGAGTACAGACTGTCTATGTAAAAGTATAGATTGATAAGTCTGTCAGCTGGCTTCCACATGTCATGTTAGTTTGGTTTGTCTGAAAAATTTTAACAACTCGAACATGCGCTATCTCATCCTTTTTTTGGCATGATGACAACACGTTTGAGCTGGTTTGTCAAATTTCCTACAATATGGATCCAACAGCTCTGATGGTGAATTATCTTTACAGAATTTAAAGGGTGAAGCTTAGTTACTCAGAAACATTGGCCTTTTTTCATTAAGCTGACCATGTAACAAGAATAGGCAGTCTTCACCCACAGAATTGTTATTCATCAAATTATTCTGCAGGGTTTTCCCTACCATAGAAACACTTTTCTGGCAGAGTGAATAACCGTAAAACAGCATTTAGTCGACATATCAGAATGAATGTAAAAACAAAGGTGAGATTCCTCAACAAAGACTAAATGCAGTTTAAAGCGTCCCCAAAAGAAGCTCAGGGTGTTTTTTGAAAATAAGGTCTACTCCATATGATGATTATTTAAAACAGGTGATTTAAAAAAAGAGAGAAATGTTGAAATAAATATATATATATATATATTTTAAAATCTGTCTCCATGATATCTTTTGGTTGGCTTTTCAAAATAATTACATGTGTATTTCAACACATTTATTCTTCCTATGTATACAAGTTAAGGTAAACCACATATATTTTCATTACATCTCAAACATGTAACATGTTTGGTAAATAACTTTTGAAATGAAAATTGACTTTTGACTAAGTACAGTAAGTGTTACCAGCTTTATTTCACAAATCTGGTAAGGATAATTGTGAAAACAATGTGGAAAAAAAAAACTTTCCTTTGAATAATTTCAAACCCCCCAACCACCACCACCCCTGGAACTCAGACAGCACCTAAGCCCTCTGAAAACCTAGGGAAAACCCTGTTCTGTATGTGTACGGTCAAACTCATCTCTGGTATGAGTGTGGATGTAAAGCTTGAGCATAAAATGAAAATGCTTGCTTTGTTAATACAGTTAAATAATCAAAATGAAGCTCAATGTAGTGTAATTGGTGGTGGTGGTGGTAGTAATAAGTAGTAGTATAAATAATTATACAAATAGCAAATACCAGAAGGTTGAATCATTGACCTTGACCTGGGCAGACATGCTGTTCAAATACACTTGAAGAGCTTTATTATTTTTTGGTGTGTAGTTACCAAGTGTTATTTAATTTCTAAATATGAGGAAAGCTGAAATTCTGATCTGCCATCTCATGTTCATATTTTGACTTAAATCCCAACTGTCTTAAGTGTATAACAAAAACAAAGAAATCAGAAACTCTGATTTGTTCAATTAAATTTCAGTATTCAGTTTACCCTACTCCATTAGACTGTAAAAAGCCAAGAACAGTCAGACTGAATGCAAATAAAATTTGCCTGATGAAACAGACAGTTTACTCGATAAAGGACAATGGAACATGTAGGTTAATTTGCGTCTGTCTCCCAAATTAGCAACACGTGTATGTGTAACAAGATTTTCTGAAACAAGATTAGGCAAGCTAGTTCTTCACATGGCGTTACCTAATTTGTTGAAGATGCTTAATAAGCATCATATCCATAATCGGCCTTACAAATTCCAACAAATTTGTTTTGTGGATATTCATCTTCACTTTCCCTACAGTTTGTGTGTCAGCTGTCCAATAGTGAGCCTGCTTGTGAGTGAACTAGTAGTCATTTGCAGTACAGAAGTATGATTATGATGCAAAAGGGGCTTAGATTCTGCCAGCATTATTAACATTATCACTTGATTTTGCTACACAATATGGTCACTGTTAGAACTGACGTTTCTGTTCAAACGTGTGTAGAGAATCACAACAAATTTGTAGTAATTTGCTTTCAGATGGCAGCTTTGACACACATCTTATTTAATTAAGATAATCATTGGAAAACTTACACACACAGGCATATAGTGTGTATTTAACCAACTTGGACAACTATAAGCAAAAACATTCAACCACAGCTGGATGTAAGGTTGAAAACAAATCTTTAAACAAAAGCAATACTTCATGGAATCCAACTATTAGCAACCTAAATACAAGATGGCTTGGCGTTTTATTTTATCATTCATAGCATTGCTATAAACAAATGTTGTTTGACACCCTGGTAAAGATTATATTAAGCTTCTTTTATCTCATTGGGGTTTTCCAGTGTAAAGTTGTTTTAGCGCTAACCTTAATGGGTGGATATCTTTCTGATTTATATGGATCATTATGTTATAGTAAATCTATAAAACCAGTAAGACACAAACTCGTGTGGTATCACATTTCTGGTATAATCAGATCATTACTCAAATGTAACTACTCTATCTTACTGCCAGAAAGGGAACTTATGGTTCCTTATGTGGGTGACTGTTGAGGAAAACGACATGACTGCCATCACTTCTTTTAGGGTCTTAGACAACAAAAGTTGGGATTGACATTTATTTGTTGAAAAATACCTATCTAGTGGTTTTTAATCCTCTGAATTGTTATTCATACACCACTTTTTTGTTTGTTTTTAATCAAAACACTATCATATTATTCAAGCAGGTAAAATATTTAGAAAACTTTATAAAAGACATGGGTATCAGTATAGGTATTCTTAGTTTGCCCATTGAGTTTCGTGTTCTGATTTTTCCGTTTTGATGTGTTTCTACATATGACTCATAATGCTCATTGCTCCTCTTGACTGGAATAAGATTGTTTTTTTCCAGAATTAGAACATTTAATGAGCTACCATTTTCTATGTGAATGATTTAGTTATTTGCAAGAAAGCCAAATAGTGTTCAGGTTGATAAATTGAGTAAGGGAAAACTGTGAAACTGTTGAACACTAGTTTCAATTCACACTTTCCATGAAACAATCTGCAAATATTTTAGCATTATCAGAATGAAGCCTGTAATTTTTATGGCATTCTTTGAAACAGTATGTTCTTTGACCTAGTGTGATACAGTGATAAGGTAAGAAAAGTCCCAGGCATGCTGGGTCTGTCCCCTAATGTAACTATATGTCTGATAAAGGTCTAAAGAAACTGCTTGACCTGTCTTAACAGGTTTGATTATACAGTTTTTTATGCATGCTACATTTGATCAGAACATGCATCAGTATCAATTTGGTCCGTCTGCAACTTCACCAATACCAGCATGGTTTTAAACCTAAATAACTTAATGCTCCAACTGCATATTTGTCGCATATTTGATTTTATGACGAAAATGGCTCACTTATTAATTCATATACAGTCCCTTCTGAAAGTATTTGAACATCAAGGCCAGTTCCATTTTTTTCACTATACATTGAAGACATCTGAGTTTCAAATAAAAAAAAGATTAATATGAGATGATGGATTAGAATTTCAGCTTTCTTTTCTTCATACTTATATCTAGGTGTGTTAAATTACTTAAACCTTAAACTTACCTTTGTTGGCAGAACATCCAATTCTTTGGAGAGCAAAAGTATAGAAACAGTCTTAAAACTTAATATTTGGCTGTATATCCCTTGTTTGCAATAGCTGCATCAACCCAGTGACCCACTGACATTACCACACTGTTGCATTTTTCGTTTGTGTTGCTTTTCCAGGTTTGTACTGCAGCTTCTTTCAGTTGTTGTTTGTTTCAGGGCGTTTCGGTCTCCTCTTTAGGAGATGAAAGACTTCTCAACTGGGCTGAAGACTGGTAATTGGCCAGTCTAAAATCTTCCAGTTTTACCCCTGATGAAGTCTTTTGTTGTGTTGGAAGTGCTCTTTGGGTTACTGCTACCATCGTCAGTAACATCATCAATAAATATTAGTGAGTCTGTTCCATAAGCAGCCATGCAAGCCCAGGCCATGACACTACTTCCACTTTGCATGACTGATGCTTCTGTGTTTTGGATCATGAGCAGATTCTTTCTCTACACTTTAGCTTTTTCATAACTTTGGTAGAGGGTAATCTTGGTTCCAGAACCTTTGTGCCTCATCTCTGTATTTCTTTGCAAATTCCAATCTGGCTTTCTGATTCTTACTGCTGATGAGTGGTTTGCATCTTGTTTTATGGCCTTTATATTTCTGCACTTAAAGTCTTCTGCAAATGCTGGATTGCAATACATTCACCCCTACCCTTTGGAGGTTGTTGGTGATGTCACTAACTGCTGTTTTTGGGGTTTTCTTCACAGGTCTCGCAATGTTTTTCATTTCATTTCACTGTTGTTGTTTTCCTTGACTGACCTGTTCCATGTTTGGTTGTTAGTACACAAGTGGTTTCTTTCTTTTTCAGCACATTCCAAATAGTTATACTGGCTAAGCCCAATGCTTGTGCAATATCTCTGATAGATTTTCCCTCTTTTCTCAACTTCAAAATGACTTGCTTTTCTCCCATAGACAGCTCTCTGGTCTTGATGTTGGTTTATACTTTTTAACAAAAAAAATAGTCTTCAGAGGTGAAATCTAAGGCTCAAACCAGGAGTAGACATTTAGAGCTATTAATTATTCAAACATTCAATTTAAGTCAATGTTCAATATTTTTGATCACTTGAAAAATATTGGTGGGTTCAAACAAAAGGTGCCATGTTCCAAGTTGTTTAATGTCTAGATGCAAGTATGAGGAAATGAAAGCTGATATTTTGGTCTATTGTCTCCTAATCATCTTTTGATCTCAAACCCAAACGTGTATAGCAGAATAAAAAAAAAATTGTCCTTGTTCTAATACTTGCAGAGTTCTAATACTGTAGATATACTATATACTATACTTCATACTTCATAACCATAACTCTTACTGAGTTTTCTCCCATAGACAGCTCATAAGGCAAAATAGTGTGGTAAACAGTCCAGGGTTGAGTGATCAAACAGAGTAAGAATACAGTAATAAAAAACGTGGGCAAAGGCAAAGATTGAAACCAGGAAGCAAAGAACAATAACAACGGCTTCATTATGACAAAACACAAGGGAAATTGAGCCATTACTTCGTAGTGACACAGAAACAGAATGAGGCTTATATAGGTGAACAGTGATGAGTGAGTGAGCGAGTGAGCAAGCAGGTGAGCATGGAAGTGTGTGTGTTGTGGGAAGCAGAGTCCGGGGCGGCCATGTTTGTAGGCCACTGTATGCTGGGAAATGGATTTAGACTTGGCATGGAAGTCTCTGCAGAGGTTGGGATCCAGAATGTTGTGTGCTGGTGCCCAGCCTTGTTCTTCAGGCCCATACCCTTCCCGCTCAGTGAGGTATTGCAGCTTTCCTTGACGACAGCAGGAGTTCAGGATGTTTTTCTCGATGTAGACCAGTTGATCTTCAATCTCTTGTGGGGGTGGTTCGGTTCTGGTTGGTTGGTCCATGGCAAGGGGTCTTGCCACAACTGGTGTGAGAAGGGACACATGAAATGTGGGGGCTATGTGCCAGTCTCGGGGAATGTCTAGGGGAATGTCCAGGTTGTATGTGACATTGTTGATTAGTTTCAATATCTTGAACAGACCAGTGTATCGTTTTTTACTGGCCTGTGGTTGAGGCAAGTCTCTGGTGGAAAGCCACATCCTGTCTCCTGGTTTATAGTGGGGTGTGGGTCTTCTGTGACAATCAACTTGTTATTTGGAGGTTTGAGCTTGTTGTAGTCTTTGGAGGATGTTAACCACCACCTGCTCGCTATGCCGGAACCATTCATCCACCGCAGGTGAGTTGGTGGGAATGGTGTTCCAAGGAAATGGGTCGCTGATAATCCAGTGTGCACTGAGTGGCTGAGTGGAAAATAGAGTTTTGGGCATACTCTGCCCAGGAACTGTGACCAGTCTGCAGGGTTTTGGCTACAAAAAGTGTGGAGCAAGTGGCCTATCTCCTGGTTTGCCCAGTCAACCTGGCCATTGGACTCTGGGTGATACCCCATGGTGAGGCTGACTGTTACTGCCTGTATTTCCTAGAAACTGGTCCTGAAGGGGTGCTAGAGAGCCCATGTGGCATGACATGAAATTCATAATGGCCAGTTGCCCTACTGAATGCCATTTTCCACTCGTCCCCTTCCTGTATCCTCACCAGGTTGTATGCACTGCGGAGGTCCAACTTGGTGAAGTATTTGGTGGTTCACAGCTGTTCCAGGGCTGAGGTGACTAGTGGAAGGGATGAATAGTTGACTGAGCCCTGGTTGAGCCCCCAATAGTCAATATATGGTCTGAGGCTGCCCCCCTTCTTGGCCACTAAGAAAAACCTACTGCTGTGGGTGACGTGGAGTGATGAATACAGCACCTTTATTGGCAACACCTGGAACATTGCGTCACATTATAAACTTTGGACACATGCAAATTCTATGTGCAAAGGCTGGGAATGTCCCTTTCCGTGCTGGGAACGTGTGACCTGATCAGTAGTCCAGTTGTTTTCAATTGTTTGCTGATTAGTTAGCTACCAAAATATTAGCCAGAAAATAGTTTGTTTTTAGCTTGCTAGCTAAGGTTTACCAGATAGTTCATGAACCGTGTGTGTGTCTCAGTTTTAATATTTTTCTAGTCTTGGACACATTTAGATCACAGCACTTAATCATGTTTGGCATTTGTGTTTTTGCATTTGTGGCACTGTGTTTCTTAGCTAGCATGCTAGTATTATCTAGCTTAGCTTTAAGGTTATTGTTGCCAAGGGGAGGGGGTCAACCAGTTATTAATTCACTTACTTTTTCCACAGCCATTTTGAATGTTGAATGAGTGTGTTCAATAAAGACATAAGGGATCAGAATTTTTGTGTTATTATTTTAGGCACATTATATTGGTCAATACCCCTAACTTAGATGATCAAATCACATTTTATGACAAATTTAAGCAGAATATACTTTTTCTTGCCTGTGTGTGTGTGTGTGTGTGTGTGTGTGTGTGTGTGTGTGTGTGTGTGTGTGTGTGTATATATATATATTATATAATTACATATTCCAAAAAATAAAAAAAACATATCAGCAAGCATACTGCTAACAGATCGTCACTGATTACAGATGGTATTTATCAGTGTTGAGATTGTATTATGAGGTTTATGAGTATATATATATATATATATATATATACTGCTCAAAAAAATAAAGGGAACACTAAAATAACACATCCTAGGTCTGAATGAATGAAATAATATCATTAAATACTCCTTTCTTTAC
>JAOUWY010000052.1:5706645-5718732 GCA_025728095.1 Prietella phreatophila | reverse complement strand
GAAGTAGATACACAAGTGAATATCAATGTACACTATTGGGTCGTTTGTGTTAAAATAATGAGGCAGCATCTGTCAAAACTAACATATTTTGTCACTATCCTTTAAATTTTTTTTTATTTAATTTCTTTGTTGTGTTTGTCTTAGCCTTATGTGTGAGGTGTTTTGGTGTCAGATATAGTCACAAACACATTCACTTTCTACAAATGATTTATATTATTCAGTGCTCCTTCAGTTCAGTTTAGACAAGATTTTGTTTTTGTTTTTTATCTTGTTTTGTGGGCATAGATCTTATTTTAACCATGTGCTGTTTGTTAATTTTCTGACATACTTTATTTAATAATAATATCCTTATACTTGCACTTTGCACCAAATTGAATGTTCTTGAAATAATATTTATAAGCCATTGCCCTGATTATTCCATCGTGTCTGTTTTCAACAGTCCATTGCTCTATCTTTCTGAATAATGCAGTGTTGTTTACTGTCTTAAACAAGTTCGTAAACACATCGGATGATAATTAATGTCAGGTGTCCTGAGGCAATAACATTTTGCATATGAAAATTTCCCCTAGGTATGTAACTCTAATTGCTGCGTTTGTTCTCCTTGGTTGAAGCAATCTTGCTTAGAAACCTTTATTTGAATTCCTTCGGAAGGCAACTGGAAGTGGATCTACACAAAGAATAAGTATTGAATAGAAAGTGTTAAGACAGAGACAAGAAAGATACAATCTCTGTCTCCAAGATAACAGATCAAAGTTTCAAATAAAACCAGTTTCTCCTACACTGCCGTATCTTGAGTTGTCTTACCTGTCTGGAGTTGTTGGATATGCAACAACTTAATGTCTAATGTATCCCTGGAATGGTGTTGGAATGTCTTTTCTTAGAAGACTATTGCCAGGGATGTGTGCAACAGCAGGTCTGCACTGATGGATAAAGTCTGTTTGGATTTCAAAAACCAGTGGATTTGCTCATATACACGAGGATTCTGGACCAAATAAGGACCATTTACAGCAATTGCAAATGCACAGTGGGCCAAAAAGTACCCAATTATAAATTGCAAGATAAAAAAAAAGTTTATAGTATTTGGAACCTGGGGCAGAAAAGGCCCAGATGTAACCAATGCATTAGTGGCATTTCAGTTTTTGGATGAAAGTTACCCAGGTTTACTCGGTATCACAAACTCTAGAGTTGTGGCAGTGTTCGGGTATTCAGATTCGGATGATTTGTTTCCTGTCGTTGCATGATGCTATGTGGGTCAGATGAAGTAAGTGTGGAACAGCATTTGGCCATTACTCATGTGCTATCAGTATAATCTTTAACTCATCTGAATCCCACCTATGATTTCATCTCTCTGGGGTGCATGATGAAAAGCAAAAAAGAAAGAAAAAAACCCCCCCAAAACATTCATTAGGGAATAAGTGTGCTGAGATACCAATAATTGTTTTATAACAACGTTGAATACTTTATTTATTTTTTATAAATAAATATATTATTTATTATAAAATATGAATTATTATAAAATAGTGCAAATGAACCTTATAAATCTTTGACGGCTAAAATTATGGCGATGATGAAGGGAGTTTTTTTTTTTTGATTATGAAAAAACACTTTCGAATTTACGCAGGCTGTATGAAACTGTATGAAATGCGTAGTTGTGTAACTGGGCGCTATATGGATCGCGACGCATGATGAGAAATGTCGGCTTTGCCGAAGGGGATCTTTGTGGTTTTTCAGTCCACTCCCACCTCCCGGTGCCCACTCTCTTTAAATGTGTGATGCTGTGATGCTGCTCAGATGTGCTTCAGTTCTCATTATGGACACCAAAGATCCTGAAGCGGGGATGCTGCACGGCCACTCCGCCGTCGGCCTGGAGACGCGCTGCCAGCGGAAGCTGCCGGCGCTGCTCTTCGCTCACGGCATCCTGACGTGCGCCTGCGCCGCGCTCTGCATCTACACGCTCTACAAGGTCCAGCGCACAGAGGAAGCTCTGGTAAGCGCAAAGATGCTCACGCAGATAAACTCACGCAACAGGCGGAAACATTAAACCCTCTTTCCGCTCAGGTTCTGTTTTAATACTGCTTCATGTCCGAGTACTGGGTGTGAAAACGCGCAATGATTATACTTTTTTTTGGTGACGGGTTTTCCCCACACTGGCTTTTACCTTTAGAAACACCGAGCTAAACACACACACACACACACACACACTTTGAATAGGCGGATTTTTGCGTCATGAGTGAGTCTGATTGTTACTTGTGTTTCATTCGTTTCGTGGCACTAAGAATAGATATCCACTATTACATTTTATTTATATATATATATATATATAAATAAAATCATAGATATAGATATGTCTGTGTGTGTGTGTGTGTGTGTGTGTGTGTGTGTGTGTGTGTGTGTGTGTGTGTGTGTGAACATTGTGATAAATTGTGATATGAAGCTCAAGATCAGGAAGTTTGTTTGGCTCAGGGGTTTCACCTACAAGAACATAGAAGAACTGGCTGAAGAGATGACTGGTGCTGCGTGTAACGACTGATTTCTCAAAAGCTACCACACAATTTGAACGATCAATTTAGAAATACCAGTTTTCTGTTATTAGATGTAAGATGTTTCATGTGGTGTTTATTTTATCAGTCTCTATCTACCAGGACATTTCACAAAGCCCTATATAACTTTTATCTCACTGTCATATCAGTGTCAAATAATTATGACTTGTGACAACAACCTCCGACTGCGGCCAGTTTCTGTGTCTAATTTCCCCTACCTTATTAAAAACCTGAAATAACTGATCTGACATGGTTTCTAATTGTAATTTCTCTGTCAGACTCAGCACGAAACATCATTTCCTAAGGACAAAGGGATATACCTGAACATGCAGAGAGGTGAGCGTCTGTGTTTGTTCCATTTCTTTACCCAGAATGTGCGTAATGGACAATGCAGCTCTTGACATCAATCCTCCCACCCCCACCTCTATGACAGGCTGTTTTAAGCAAATAGTCGGAAATAGAGTGGGACGCAAATGATCAAAGTGCTACCGCAACATGGACAGATGAGATGTAGGAATTAATTGTTTGCTTGAAATATACCAAAGTTACCCTTTGCTAATTAGACATTAAATGGACTCTCAGAAAATAAGGACACTAATCGGTACCTTCCCTTGTTACTGTAGTACACCTTTTGTATTTTTGGTAGGTTTCTTTTATTTGCAAATGTGCACGTAATTTACCTTTTAAAGGTTTACTCTAAAAACAAGTGATGTCCATTTATGTACTTTAAATCATTTAAAGGTCATTTTCCCCACCCACATTTACATTCCCCAGACTGGTACATATTACAGGTACCACCCTAGTGATGAGGAAAGTTTTTCAATATTTTTTCAGAGTGTATGATGAGACAGATGTCTGAATATATATTCTTCCTTGTCTTAAGGACAATTAAAGATAATGCATTAAAGTTGGAATTAGCTTCAAGACAAATGTAAATGGTAATTTCCAATTACACAAATGCCCATGTATACATTTGTTTCTGAATCAAAATTAAATTTTAATAAGTACGTTGTACTTAAATTTATTTTCCTCGGAAATAGATTGTTTTTATTTAGATTAGGAGAAGCGCTACTAAGTACTTGGCCTGTTTGGGGGAGGGGGGGATCCTGGATTACTCTGCATAATTCAGGATGCTATTTTGTAATGTTCATGTTTTTATTTCATTATTGTATTATTATTTAATTATTATGTAATTATTCTTAAATAGTATTAAAGAAAAAAGAAATCTCTCCTATAAACAGGGGTGAGACTCGTGTGCAGCATACATTTTTAGCACATGTGAGAAATGGTACGAGTTGTAATTTTAGCTGTTAGGCTTGCTTGTGTTTCATGGTTTTCTGATCACTTTAAAGCAATATTAGATAAATAAAGTAATGAACACAAAGCACTTAACTAACACGCATTGTGTTTTTTTGTTTTTTTTTTTGTTGTTTTTTTGCCTCAGATCCGAAATCCAGCACTTACCGGTACTTGAACTTCACTGTGGTATGGAACAATAGTCTGACACTTGAGCATGGCAGTGAGGTGATGGTTCCCCTCGCAGGCCCCTACGTTTTCTACATCTGTGCTCTTGTGATAGGGAATGGCACTAAAGGCAACCTGACCCTGTCACAGGGGCACACAAATATCTCCTTTGAACTGTCAGGCCAGTCAGGCACGCGGTGTGTGAGACAAGAGAGCGTGATCAGCCTCTACGAAAATGAGAAGATCACCTTCAGTTTTAGAGACACACTTAACCCTCTTGACTTACTCTTACTGCAGGTCCTCAAGGTAGGCCTACACTACTTGCTGGGAGCCCAAGACTTTAGTACTCCAGAATATGACCCACATGCCTAAAGGAATTATTATTCAATGCCAAGGTATTCCATTCCCTGCTCAAGATAAAACATAAGGGGAAATGGTATGGATTATTTCTTTTTAACACTGGACATTTGTCTCATAGTTAGTCAGGAAATTTGCTTGGTGTTAAGGTGGTAGCAGGTTGGAAGTCTCATTGTCTGTTGCTTTTAGTTACTCTGGACTGATAGATGCCTGTGAGGCCAACGAAGACAATAACAACAAAAACGGAACACATTATTATGTGGAAATGGGAAAGATGCTTTCTACACAGAAAACAATATTTTTTTTCTTTAAAAAAAAGGTATCTGTGTCAGATTTAGAAGTATGTATAAGCAGTAGTTCTAATTTACTGACGCAGCTTATATGACGCAGTGACACATCTGCATCATATTGTTACAATATGTAAATTAATCTATTGGTATGGGTTGCTTTTATCAGAAAATATTCCTAGCTTGAATTTGCAATTAATACAAGAGTCCTGTTAGGAACTATTTATAATCTGGGAATGCTTGAAAATTGCAAGACAATAATGCAACAAAGCCATGCCATAATGTATTCTATAATAGAAAATATGTGAGTTGATAACATTTTGTATGAAAGTTTACACATATATAAATTGGTGAATGTATTTTGGATTTTATATTTAATAGTACTGGCTTACCTACAGATTTTTAGGCTGTTTTAAGCTATGCAATAATAATCACTATTATAATCAATGTGATGATAATGTTAAAATGGCAGTGTTCTCAATGTTTATTTTATGATTTATGGGTTTATTTACAAAAATAATATAACTGGTACTAAAAAACCTAGGAAATATTTCAAATAACTGAACACTTGTAAAACATCACTAACTGCATGTCCCATTTGATCCAAAAATGTTTTTAAATGTACCATTTGTTGTATCTGGCAGTACTTTATTTACATAGCAAAGTTTGCACCTCATGTTATGTGAGCCTAATCTATTGTGTGTTAGAGGATGTGGGGGTGTTTTGTATTGTATTAAATACATTAAATGGTTTAAGATCTACTAATCTAAAAACCACAAAGTTCTGTTTTTATTTGATTTGTTGTATCAGATAGTACTTTATTACATAGCAAAGATTGCACCTCGTTATGTGAACCTAATCTAGTGTGTGTGTGTGTTTGGGGGCGAGGGGATATCTCTAAGTTGCTCTGGATAAGGGTGTTTGTAAAATAGTGTAAATGTAAATAATATCGGGGCAAATTAACACACTCACAGATTAAGGACCTGTCAAGCCAATTTTATTCCTTGATCAAGTCCATTTTATTTTATTCAAAGAAAAAAAAACTCACAAAACTCATGGTTCTGTCATCAGTCCTTTTGTGTAACAGCTTCTGATGATGTATTGCGGAGGCCTCATGGAAACGGGCTTAAAGATATTATCCGAAATTAATGTGTATTCACCTGATATAACTGTCAGTTATATATCTTCTGCTTGAATCATCATGAATCTACAGCTGGGCTTCTTACAATTATCCCACCAATGACTGTATATGCAGACTGTGTATGTCCTAACAGGGATTCAAAAGTGAAGCCAAACGTCTCTAAGGCCCTCTAGTGGTTAGCTGCGTTATATATTTAACCCCGCCCATTCCCATGTTATTGAATGGGATGGGACCCCACACTTACTCCACAAATAATTTTTCAGGAAAAGTCTCAAAATAGTCCAATTGACCTTAATATCTCCCCAAACATTTTTCTTTACAATAAATGTGTTTGAAAGGAGTTATTTGATGATAAATAAAAGGCTGTTTTTGATGTATTGATGTATTGGATATGATATGTGAAGTCTCATAAACGCGCTTTCCAACATGCACCTGACATGTTCCTGTTTTCTGCTGGGTGCCTTCCAATTGTCTCCCAAATTTACTTTAACCAATTCCACAAATCCCACCCAGAGAGCATGGCTGAAAGTGTCATCATCCACGGATGGCTGTGACATCATTGGGATTCAAACGCACGATCTGTGCATGATAGGGTGAATGATTTTCAGTCAAATGATTTTCAGTCATGCCACTCAGGAGCTAGTCTGCTGTTATCTGTTGTAACAGCCCGTGAGTGTGGATACTGATAGTATAACTAGCAAACCAATATGAGTGAAAGAAGTAATGCATAAACCAAGGCAGTTAACACTAGCTAAATTTTTAACAATCTATTGAGTTTGTGACCTTAGTTACCACTTGAGGTAGCTTGTTAAGGTTAAATAGTCACTCCTCACTTTAAACAAACTCCAGGGGATAAAATAGGGCACTTCTCCATTCAAATGTTTAACTTACTGCAGGTGTAAGTGTTAGATGAAAATGATGGAAAGTAGCATTTTTTTCCCTGAAAAATTGTTGTTTTGAGTGTAAATGTTTGCTGTTTACCAGTATATTTCCAATTGATACCTTACAGTAAATTAGCTACTTATACTTACATTACTATTGATTAAAATGATTGATTATGCCAGCTAGTTGGCAAATAGTAGCTCAGTCAGTCATGACTCGATGTGCTAAAATCTTTTCCTGATAACAGTAATATTAATATACCTGTGACAATTATGAGTACAGTTCAGCATATTACTGAATAATTAATAACACCATACTAGCCACTTTAAGTTAGCTGATGTGCCATCCTATGTTGTACTTCAGGTAAAATCACAACATGCATGCTCCCGACCTGAACAACTAGAGTGCTCATAACCAGTATGGGCAGGGCGAGAGATGGACTTAATGTCTAATCGGCGATATCTACTGCACATGCGTACATGACATTCCTTAATCACCAGGTTTAATCATTGAACACTATGGCCAGAAGTATGTGAACACTCATGTGTGGGTCTTCCCCAAGTTGGAAGCACACAATTTTATAGGATGCCTTTGTATTGATATAAATCTTTTCTGGATGATAAAAATGTTTCAGCTTCACCAGAAGGAAGATGCTTGGAGAATCAGGAGACCAAGAGTCAGGGAATAGTCAAAGAGATGGTTTATTATGAGTGCAAAAACACCCTGGGCAATACAGTGTTTTGTAGTCTTAATCTTAGTCTAAAAATAAGTTGGATACAGTTGGCTTTTATACTCGTATGTATGTGCAAGGAACATACCCAAGGCTAGTTAAGGAAAACCTAATTAGAAAACATGAGACAAAAGAAAAAACACCTTGACAAAAACATAATCAAGGACAGAAACCCAAAAATATCATGAGACCATGAGTAAGCAAAAATCACAATGAACTGATCTTAAATAACTGAATCATAATCATGGAAAATAAGGAAAGATTTTTCAAAATTACCCCCTTTGGATGACCCTAAAACCATCCATTAAAGCAAGCTTGACCCTTTTATACTATTGTACGTACTATAACCACTGGCCAGGTGATTATCCATCCAGGATAGGTCGCACCCCAAGCATGTTAGATTAAACAGAAAATCAGATTAAAAATAGGCATTGCGTCATTGCATTAATGTATTGCGTCAAATTTAGAGTAGGGTCGGACACATCCGTACAGCACTCAAGACCTACCACTGCACAGGTACCCCCTTGTTGTGCTAAGATATAATCTAAAGCGACCGATTCTGCAAAATCATCATCTGATGTGATTGCAATGTGTTGGATATGATGCCTTGGGATTGTGTAGTATCATTAGCCAATTTCTCGACTTCATGAGATAACATACGAATTTGATCAAGGCTAATCATGACACCAGAATTAGGAAAAAGTGCACCTAGAAATCTGCTCCAAATGTTTGACTACAGGTAAGATACGCAACACAAGGACCTGGATCAGTTAGCGATGACCACAAGATACTAAGGGGACATTTTCTGATGTAATGACAGGTATGGATTTGATAACCCATTGAACACATTACGCCATTAACACTGAAGATAAATGTGGTGTCAATATCTATGTAACATGAGATGTCTTGAAGTCTCTGATGTGATATTTTATGATTAAGTCTCTTTGCAGTACCAATGAAAGATTGATATCGCCTATCAATGGGTATGAGATCTAAAGTTTAGCATTAGTAGGCAGACTATAACCTAAACAACCTACAAATGTGTAACACTCACCATTTTTATACAGATACACTCAACCTTATTACAGTTTACAAGACCTCAAATATTTGGAATATAAAAAAGAATGTGTTACAAGATGTTTTACAGTTGTAGACGCAGATAAGCTTATTTGGGGCTTAAGATAAGATCGAGGTCGCATGGCAGGAAGGAGATAAATCAATGAACATTGTCTGTTGAACCTGGCAGGCAATTCACTATAGGCAGTGCTATCCCACAGCCAATAATTACCTAAAGGGGCTTGAACATGATAGTATTCATTTATTGATAACCACTTTATCCAAGGACCAGGTTCAGTGATATAATCCTCAATTGAGTGAGCTGTGAACTTTGTTTGGATTTCAGACCGTGAAGGATGAGAGACACCCTTTAGATGATATTTGTCTAACTCCATGGTCGAGCCACATAATGCTTTAGAGATTTCACCTTTGGGGGATGACACACCATGGTTTTCTACACACCACAGAAACGCAAACAGGGTAATAATATCAGTGACCCTATGAGCAGGTATGTTTGATTACAAATCACGAAGCCTGGGATACAACATTGAGTTGTGACTGCTTCTGTAACATTACCGCATATAGTGACATTAAATGCGAGAACACGTATTATCGTACAATGTGAAACTAGTGACTAATTTGTAATCAGTGATCCTGTCTGAAGTCTCTGTTTGAAGCATAGAATGTGTGATGATTGTGATGACGGATGGATCTTGCTTCAGCACTGCATGCACAGACAGCGAACAACGTTGAGGAGCAGAATGGGTTAACTGCAGAATAGGGTTTACTACCCGATGTATCCAATAGTAGTCTCTTTGCTTTGTCATAGCACCCGCACCAACTTCAGATACTCCTCACTTGGTTTTCCCTGCAAAACACAAACACACACAAAGGTGACAAAGGTATCTTGTGACAGACTTGGAAAACAACTCTGTTTTTTTTCTTCACTCTCTCTCTCCAGGATTTAACATGGACTTACACTAGATGTTTTTTTTTATTACCACTGTAATGGGTTACCGTCTCTCTGCCTAACTTGGCTCCTGTCCACTGAGAGGAGGATGAAGCGCTATTCGCATACTGAGGGAAAGGGAGTCTTCACTTCGAGTTTTAACCCCCGTGGCTTAAACGCCATCGAATCCTCTCAAAGCTCTCCTCTCAGGGGCCACCCAAGTTGGCCCCATTTAGGCAGTAATAAAACTTTACAGTGTGATACATGTATCCACGTCTTACATCCCTGAAAAAACACTGCCGAATCAGTCGCTAAGAGGGCAACGGACATCTTTAATCAACATCAGTGCTATGCCGATGGCTGCTGGATCTAAGCCAGAGTCAGCTGACTGACGAGCTCAAAGACCGCTGTTTTGACTTTTAAAATGCTTAAGAAATGGACACACACCCTCTTTGGTTTGATCAATTTAGTGGAAGACAATGTTTATCCAAAGCCTTGACTTTAGCCTGGATAAAGTTATTAGCACATTGATGACTAGCAGATACCTGCGTCAGTGTAGCAAATTTGTCATCCCTATCTTGCATTAAGAAAACATGCCATTGTCGAAACATGTACTCAGCTGCCTCAGGGTCTTTACGATTGATACAGTTCATAATACATAATTACATAATTTAATCTTTTTCTTTCCACACATTTTATCTAGCATTTACCCTAGCTCTTTCCCAAAACTATTGTTATCAGCATAATCAGCATAAGGCAAGAAAACAAGGAAGTTTAGGAAGGCTCTCCATTACTCTTAGAATCCTGAACACTCGTTGTCATTACCAACATAAACAACACAACTCATTCGATCAAGAGACTTTGACTAAACTTATTTTAAGTCGAACTGTCTTATATTAGCTAGCTTCACTAAACTGATTCATCAAACATCCAACTAGTTCTTTGGATACGATGACCCACTCACCCAGGAACTGATGTAAAAGCATGATCAAAAATCTTCAGCTTCACCAGAAGGAAGATGCTTGAAGAATCAGGAGACCAAGAGTCAGGGAATAGTCAAAGAGATGGTTTATTATGAGTGCAAAGACATCCTGGGCACTACAGCATTTTGTAGTCTTAATCTTAGTCTAAACATAAGTTGGATACAGTTGGCTTTTATACTCGTATGTACATACAAGCAACATACCCAAGGCTAGTTAAGGAAAACCTAAGAGAATGATTGAATGGAAAATAAGGAAAAAAAAAATTCACAGTGTGCTGTAGCGCCACAATTTCAATTCAGTTGAACTAAGAGGCCCGAATCTGTTCCAGCATGACAGTAGCCCTGTCTACGAAGCAAGCTCCATGAAGATGTGGTGTACCAAGGTTGGTGTGGAAGAATTCCACTGAACACCTTTGGGATGAACTGGAACACCAACTGCTCCCCAGACCTCCTCACCAACATCAGTACCTATCCTCAGTAATGCTTTTGTAGCTGAATGAACACAAATACCAACAGCCACATCCCAAAATCTAGTGGAAAGCCTTCCCTGAAGAGTGGAGGATATTATAACAGCTAAATCTAGAATTTGATAGTCAACAAGCACATGGTCAGGTGTCCATGCAGTGTATTTATTATCTTGTTTCTTGGTGTGATTGCTTTTTGCACTGGATTTTTTTTCACTGTACCATCCCTGGATTTGCTTAGCAATGCAGTTACTCATATCATGATCAGGGATCATATCTCTATATAATGATCATGAATCAGTAATGCATACAAAATCAGTTCTGCTGTTGTTATTCATAGATGCCTGGAACATGCATAATGATGCTTAAAAGCATTTTTGCAGCCATTCTTTTTTTTGTATAATGGGTCAACGAAATGGCGCTCCAGGATTCTGATTAAATCGGCTGATACGCAAGAGCATAGGTTTGATTTTGACAGTGGTGGGGATATAAAAGCAGTCTGCATGTGCATATTCATAGTTTTCATATCAAACACTATACAGTACATCAGCCTAACATTTGTCACAATTCTGAGACTCACTACTAACACATCACCATGTCATTGTTCGACCTCACCTATGACCCTGCCTCTACACCTGTCTCTCTTCCTGCTCTGTCCGAAATACTACCTGGAAGGACTGCTTCTGTCACTTGACCTGACAAAAGAACACATGAACATTGCGTAAAACATTTATGGCTTAGTTAATTATTATTATTATCATTATTGTTGACTATACACATAAGAAATTAAGAAAATATTTTCAAAACATCATGCGATAATGGAACTGTGGTGCTACACGGCAGAAATGACTGTTCTCTAATAGTATATTTAATTTTTTTTCAGGGATAAACGAAGAAAAAATAGAAAGAGAGTAGAAAGTTTAAAAATCTGTATTTTTGTATTCTTTCTTTCTTTCTTTCTTTCTTTCTTTCTTTCTTTCTTTATTTTACCAGAATTATTTTGTGTCCATGTTTTATAGACAGTAATATAAACATCAGGATGTTTAATTTCTAAGCAGGAAGTTTAGTAGAGTTAAGTAGATTATTATACTGTGTGTATGTATATACAGTATCTCACAAAAGTGAGTCATATTTTTGTAAATATTTGATTCTATCTTGTCATGTGACAACACTGAAGAAATGACACTTTGCTACAATGTAAAGTAGTGAGTGTACAGCTTGTATAACAGTGTCAA
>JAOUWY010000052.1:5469545-5479881 GCA_025728095.1 Prietella phreatophila | reverse complement strand
GCAGTGAGCAGACACTGTTTTTTTCAGGCTGCCATGTGAGGAGCAGTAGCTTAGTAAAAGTTCATGAAGGCCTTCTGATTCTGTGCTACATAGTTTTTACAGTGGCAAAAATCATTAAAAGTGTTTGACTATTCTGGATAATATATCACTTTTTAGAACTCAATCATGATGACGAGTAAAAATAGTGAGTGCTTATGACATTCACATCTGAATAAGACCACCAAGTCTAAACCCGTGATGGAAGAAAAAACATTTGGATTTGCAAACCTATTGAGTAATATAAAATCCATGAAGCCAGAGCACATGTAGGTATCATGTTCAGTATTTCAGTGGACATAAATAAAAAAAAATTTTTAATCCTGTCTTCCCCTTCAGGTTTTCTTGAGCACTAGGAGAGGCTCCTGGGTCCTGAATCGTGTAGGACCCAATGGGATTCCAGTGGATATGATTTTTACCAGGGCATTTCGAATGGTCCAGTCTTTTCTGCCCTTTGGGTTCTTATGCAATGTGGCAGAGAAGAGGCTCAATGAGAGGTTTAATCATGCAATGTATGGGCTGAAGCCAAAACACAGGTACAGTGATGAATCGGTTAAACTGCTTACATTTTATTTGCATTGTATATTTCCCAGTAGTGGAATTAATTCTTTAAATCTTACTAGAGATGTTAAACAACATAGAACATGGCACATTTTGTATCAGACCATTTAATTTGTAGCTGAGCAAAAATATTGGAACACATGACATCTACTCATGGTTTTAGCCTTCAGTTTCACCTATGAAGACTGCATTTGTTGTTGAAATGGATAATCCAACATCAAAATCAGTGAGAGAGAGAGAAAAGCAAGCCATTCTGAAGCTGAGAAAAGATGAAAAATCAAACAGAGGCACTGCACAAACATTTAGCGTAGCCGATACAACAGTTTGGAATGTCCTGAAAAAGAAGGACACCACTGGTGTACTGCACAACAGACACCAAATGGGTAGGCCAAGGAAAACAACACCAGTTGATGACCAACCTTGTGAGAGCTGTGAAGAGAAACCCGAAAACAGTCAGTGACCTCACCAATAACTTTCACATGGCAGGGGTGAAAGTATCACAATCCACCATTCGAAGAAGACTTTGAGAGCAGAAATATAGAGGACATACCACATGATGCAATCCACTCAACAGTAATAATCAGAAAGCCAGATATGAGCCACTACAGTTCTGGAACCAAGATTAACCACTACTAAAATGACTAAAAGGCCAAAGTGTGGAGAAAGAAATGATCTGCTCATGCTCCAAAACATACAAGCTCGTCTGTGAAACATGGTGGAGGTAGGAGGTAGTGTCATGGCTTGACTTGAATGGCTACTTTTGGAACAGGCTCACTAATCTTTATTGATGGTATAACTCATGATGGTAGTAGCAGAATGCATTCAGAAGTTTACAGGAATATTTTGTCTGCCAGATTACATAGAAATGCATCCAAATTAATAGAGAGGAACTTTAACACACTGCCAACTCAACAAAGTACTTTTTCACAAGGGAAAAGTGGAAGGCTTTAGATTGGCCAAGTCAATTCAATTCAATTTTATTTGTATAGCGCTTTTTACAATAGTCATTGTCTCAAAGCAGCTTTACATGAACAGAAACACCAGACCTTAACCCATTTGAGCAGCATTTCACCTCCTGAAAGGAGAAACCTCCTGAAACTACTAACAACTGAAAGAGGCTGCAGTAAAAACCTGAAAAAGCATCACACCAGAAAAAAACAACAACTTGGCAATGTCACTGAGTCGCAGGTTTGATGCAGTTATTGCAAGCAAGAGACCAAATATTAAGTGTTATTTACTTTAATTTACTTCAAGATTCATTTACTTATCTGTTCCTATACTTTTGCTCACCTAAAAAAAATGGGTGTCTGATACAAAAGGCTTCTATGTTGTTTAATACATTTAGATGTAAATTCCCAGAAATAAAGGCTAAAATCCTAAACTTGACTCAAATCCATCTTTTGATCTCAAACCAAAATGACTTTGGTGTATAGCACAAAGTAGCAGACTACATACTGCAGAGTTAACTAAACACATTTCCTTGTCCCAATCTTCCAGATTGCTCAGCCAGCACCCCACGGTAAATGATGATCTGCCAAATCGAATTATTTCTGGCACCATCAAGGTGAAGCCAAATGTGCGTGAATTCCGCGGCTCCAGCGTCATCTTTGATGACGGTACTGTTGAGGACAACATTGATCTGATGGTGTTTGCCACAGGCTACACCTTCTCTTTCCCCTTCGTGCAACGTGATGTGATCTCAGTCACAGAGAACAAGACACGCCTGTATAAGTATGTGTTCCCTCCAGCCCTTCAAAGACCCACACTGGCCATCATTGGCCTCGTCCAACCACTGGGAGCAATCATGCCCATCTCTGAGATGCAGGCTCGCTGGGCCACACGTGTCTTCAAAGGTGAATGAATTTAAATGTTCAAAGTAGTATGTTTACATATTTCCTGGGCATTAAATTGCAGGACAGTCACTTTTCTGTAATAGGAGGATGTTTTGTTTTCATGAGCTTTTTTCCAGAAAGTCTGACATGTACCCAGAAACTACATGCATAGGACTTATATTGTTTAATGTTGCCATATAGGGCTTAGTAAGCTTCCGTCAATGAGCAGCATGCTGAAAGACATTAAAGTGAAGGAGGACCGTATGGCTAAGAGGTAATGCACATTTATATATGTGTCTCAAGAAAACTCATGTCTGTATAAGGAATTTTAAAAAGTCAGTGTGTTTAAAGAGGATAATAGTGTACTGAGGATAATACTGTACTCTGCCATCCTTATTCAGGTATGTAACCTCCCAGAGACATACAGTCCAGGTAGATTACCTCCCCTACATGGATGAGCTGGCAACACAAGTGGGTGTGCGTCCCAACCTCCTATGGTTGATCTTGACCGATCCTGGTTTGGGTTTGAGGATTCTGTTCGGTCCCACCACTCCATACCAGTTTCGGCTGTGTGGGCCGGGGCAGTGGGACGGGGCTCGTCAGGCCATCCTCACCCAGTGGGAGCGTGTAGCCCAGCCACTGCAGACACGCAAAGTCCCTGTGCAGGAATCACGTCACTCCAATCTCCCTCTCCTCCTGTCTGTGTCTGCTGCTGCTCTACTGTCAGCTGCCTACTTCAACAGGGCCAATCTGCCTAGTTTCCTCCCAGACATCACGTCCTTCCTGGACAGGCTAAAATCTCATCTGCCTTTGCCTGCGGTAAGGCACTGACTGCTAATACAGTGATTTATTTTAAAGCAGCTCAAGCAGGGGTTATTCTCTTGCAAGCATCATGCATAGAGAAGGTCTAAGAGATATTGTATGAGTAAGAAGACAACATAAAAGTGAAATTGTTTTTAATATTTCCTGTTAAATGTTTAAAGTCTCAGCAATAGCAATATGAAATACTTGCTACCTAATAATTCTCAATGTAAACATCTACATACATATATTCTGCTCTATTATAGACCAGTGCTATTGTTTGCAAATAACAGATTCCAAAACTGACTATAGTGGTTCTTTATACGCCTTACATTCAAGGTTGCATGTGCAAATTTAACAAATGTACCCATACCATTTGTATAATTTCACATAATTTTGTCTGTTGTGGGTTTTATTGATTTAAACATGCAACTTGTTTTCTACTATAATACCATATAAGTTGACTTTCTCACATGATTGTGCATTTCATTAACATTAATAACCATTTCATTTTAATGATGGAATATAAGCTGGTGGTTTTTCCACCACTTCCTGAACTGTTCTGTTATACCAACAAGCATTCATGTTATAGCAACAAGGGCATTATGATGTTTTATAATTTCACTAAATTGTTTATTGATTTTATTGGCATTATTGTGGTTAATATGCTGATCATCTTTGTCTTAAATTCAGAATGAATTACAGTATTGGTACTTGCAAATAGTTGTGTGTAACCTGTAAAATGTCATTACATTTTCATTAAATCTAATGCCTTTTACACGTTGAACCATTTTTGACAAGGAGTGATTTTGTGATAAAGAAAAGCAGATTGGACCAGTGATGCTTATGACACTTTCGTACCTACTTCATTTGGTTGGCCTTTTTCAAACTCTGATCGGTTTAGATTGTATTTTGGGCTGGTAGACTCCCTTAACCCTGCCGTTCTAAAGAAATGATTTGGGGATCTGAGCAAAAAAGTACAAGCCAGGTCATGTCAAAAGAGAGAACAACGTTAATTAAAAAATTGATAGTTTTGTCCAAGCTTCTTTACACTGTAAATGTAATGTCCCGTTATCGGCAATCACTCAAAACGCTGTACTTGCCAAAGTATCTCTACTAAATTGTGACCCTTGCGTCCTGGATTGGTTCGGCAATGAGGAGACGGGTGGCAGACTTGGGGCAACTCAAATAGATTCTTTATTTCTCTCTTTAATTTTTCTTGTCAGCGGTTTTATAGCACACACACACAGCTCTGTGCTGCTTAGCTCGTCTCATTTCTTGTGTAATATTATAATAGATATATGTTGCAGAAAAGCATTTAATTTGGTCATAGATATGGTTCAAAATTGTACCAAATTAACTTTATTCCTTGATAAAGCAGCAAGACCATACCATTTATCAGTGACATTAAGGCAGTGACCTTTGATTCGTCATCTGACAATCAGTCTGGACAAAACAGAACTGATCTCTTCTATGCTGGACCTCCCAATTACCAATGATATCCTCACAGTCCATCTGACACACAGTGCAGGTACAATGAAGACGTTGATATTGGCTCCATCTGCTGGCCAAAAACATGTAAATACTTGGGTGAAAACAAAACGAAAATGTAACAACAGTAGGGAAGTTATTTGCATACATATTGATTGAAGGGTACTCTGTAATGCACAATTTAGACACATAATAAGTAAAGTTCATACAAAGTCAGAGAGAACTCTATATACTCTGTTCTCACCCAACTTAACGTGTCAGTTGCCAGAGATACTGTGAATTGCCAGATCCTTATTTCAGGTGAAGAGTTTGTGTTCATCCCAAATTCATGCCAGTGGTGTTAGGTCAGGGTATTGTGTAGGCCTTTCAAGATCCTCCACAGCTGCCGTAGCAAACCATGTCTTCATGGACATTGCTTTGTGCACGGAGGCACTGTCATGCTGTAACAGGTTTGGGCCTCTTAGTGCCATTGTGTGGAAATTGTAATTTTACAGTATACAGAGACATTCTAGACTATACACCTACTTATGTTATTGGCTTAGGACCAATTAGGACCACCCCTGCTAATTTGGCATCTAGGTTTCCTCTATCTATACATGTTTTGGAGATGGTTGGATGTAGAGATGAATTTACTTGCAGCAGCATTAATATATGTAAAATACAAATCAATGATGACCCAAACCGCATGCTACCACAGGTTACTAACTAGTATATATGGCCAAAAGGGGATGTGAACACCTGTCCATCATACCCACATGTGCTTGTTGAACGTTCCAGATTTAGTCCCCACTTTGCTGTTATACTGGTTTTTGGAGTGTGGCTGTAGGGATTTGGGCTTATTCTGCCATTGCCTTCTCCTGTCTGCTGTAAAAACAGCACCGCCTTTCGGATGAGACGTTAAACCGAGGTCCTGACTCTCTGTGGTCATTAAAAATCCCAGGACACTTACCATAAAAGAGTAGGTGTATAATCCCAGTGGCGAAATTCCTGTGTTGACCCTTCTCTCTCATGGCCCCCTAATAATCAACATCTCTGAAATGGCTACATCACTCGCTCTCCTCTCCACTAAAGCTGATGAGTGTTGGGCGTTTTGGTGCACTATGGCTGCCACCCCCGTGAGCTCAGGCATTCATGTTGGACGAAGAGACCTGGGTTGCAGTCTGTGTCCTAGTTCATCCAGAAGGTTTTCAGCCAAGCTTTATCGCTTCAGCCAAACTTTATCGCTTTGCTTACTGTAAGTCGCTTTGGATAAAACCGTCTGCCAAATGAATAAATGTAATGTAAATGTAACCTTGTCAAACCATGTCTTCATGGAGCCTCTTAGTTCCAGTGAAGGGAAATTGTTATACAAAGAGATTCTATACAGTTGTATGATCCAGACTTTGTGTGAACAGTTTGGAGAAGAAATACATTTGGGTCTGATGATCAGGTGTCCACAAAATACTGTATGTCACCTAATACGTGCTACATTCTGTCGTATTTAGTGTAGTAGTGCGCTAGCATGCCGTTTGGGATGACTCGGTCGCCCTCTGCCGGTGCAGTATCGCGTGCGCGCGTCTGCTTTCTTAAATGACGTCCCGCCGCTACGTAATGACGTCATTGACTCGTGATTGGCGTTCTGCCATCTTTGATTGCGCGACAGGCCGCGGCGGCGCGAGAAGGGGCCTCTCTCGACTGGAGAAGAGCTGTCTCAGACGAGACAACGGGGGGGGGAACCAAAAAGAAGCCGAAGGGAAAAAAAAACACATTATCAAGTAACGCCACCGGTCGGTCTGATTTTGTATTGTTTTCCCCGCCAGATTTTACCGGTCACGTTAAGCAAGTGAAGCGTTACCGGACAGAGCCTTCGCTTTTGGTAGAGATTGTGAGCTCTAGCTAACCAGTGTATAGCATAGCCTAGCCTAGCCTAGCATAGCGGGCTTTTGTAATCCAACACACGTACACGCGTGCACTCAGACGGGAAAAGCGGCCTACATAAAGTCAGCGACGGGACCGGCGGAAACAGGTATGTGCAAAGACCCGAGGTGTTGTCTCACACCACTCGGTCGGTAGAAGATGAAAAGCGCGTACCCTGGCTGTGAGCATGCGGGCTGTGTTAGCATCGCTAAGTGGAACACGAATTAGTGCGCCGGACAGAGTCGAGTACAGCTCAGGGACTGGACGGAACAAAGCGGAAAACCTACACGGTTGTGTGCTGCTAAGTTTTTGTCCGGTTAGGTTGCGATTTTACCCGCGTTCTAGTGGTGGGAGGTTGGGGTCAGGTTTAGGAAGTTGAGGTTTAGAAAATGGGGCTGTGAGCCGGAGGCCAGCTCACCGGGCCGCTTTCACCCGCCCTTCATTAAAGACACGCTAGCTGTGCTCAGTCGTGTGGTGGAAACGCAGTGCTGTCTTCCTAACGCTAGAACTCAAACCAAATCTCATAGCCAACGGTGGATTTCCTAGCTCTTGAAACTAAAGTGTATGTTCACAATGCCGGTACGGTTACTGTGTTCTCCTGGAGGTTTATCAAAAGCACCGTGGTTACTAATGAAGCCTTTCACTCAGTAAGACTCTCGTAACTCAGGATGTTCCTCTGCAGGCTGAGTTCCTGTTCTCCCTCATCCTCCACGTTTGTTTTGTCGCACCGTTTACAATCTCATCAGTGGACGAGTTGCAGAAAACAGCGTCAAAAAGTACTAGGCCATTAACTAACACTCTTCTGTACCAGTCTTGGGCACTCCATCACCACAAGCAGGAGAGCAGGTCAGATGTGAATAATCACCTGCTGCTGTAATAAGGGAGACTCCGAGCTGGCCGGATCATGTCATTACTTCCTTGTCTAAGTAAAGACTGGTTGGGGGGGCGTTTAACAAGGAAGTAGGTAGAAGTATATTCGACCAAGAGGTGAACAAGACGGATCATGCTTCCTGGCAGTACTGATCTGTCTATAATGATAAATGATAAAGTTGTCGTTATAAGAGCACATTGGTCGTTCTTACTGAAGAGAGCTTGACTTTGGTTTGTCCCCTAGGTGAACTAGCTCGGCACTGGCAATTGCTTGAATGCTGGTGGGGAATATGTTGGTATTGTGATTGGCTCGCGTGTTTGCGAGGCAGGTGTGCTAGAAAATGGGTTTCGCTTCAAGCTTAGGTAAGCGCAAGTCTTGACCCCCTCCTCTCACCCATCATAGAACTCTTGATGATTGTAGTATTTTGTGTGTGTGTGTGTGTGTGTGTGTGTGTATATATATAATATATATGTGTATATATATATATATATATATATATATATAAATAAATTTAAAAAAGCAAGCTTCTGTTGTCTAATACCTAGAATGGTGCAGGTACTCACTCAAATATGCACACATGAAATCTACACGTTATGGCGAAAGTATCTGTTGCCACAAATTTGCATAGGACACACGTTTGTATAGAAGCTCTTGTATGTTTGCTGTAGCATTACACTTTCCCTTCACTGCAACTAGGAGGCCAAAATCTGGTCCGGCATGACAATGCCACTGCGCACAAAACGAGGTCCAGACATGATGTGCCACGGTTGGAATGGAAGAGTTTGAGTGTTCTGAACCTCAAACACTCTGAACACCGACTGCACGCCTGACCTCTGTAAAGCTCTTGTGGCAGAATGAGCACACATTCCTACAGCCACACTCCTAGATCTAGTGGAAAATCTTCACAGAAGAGTGGAGCTTTATAATAACAGCAAGAGAGGACTAAATCTGGACTGGGATGTTCAAAAAACAAAACGGCATATAGAGTAGCATCTTGTTTCACTGGAACCCAGAGCCCTTCCTATCCCATGCTTCATCCCATCCATTATGACCTGCAAGTAAATGCTATCTGGGGCTGCCTTGATTGTGGCTTGAAGTCAAACTCTCCGCTTATCATATCCGGTTTTCTGAAGGTGAAACAAACTGCTTTCCGTAATTCATCTTGTTGAATTTCTTTCCAGGCGCATCTCAAAACGTCCATGAACTGTATTTTTTTTTCTTTTCTTTATTTTTGCATGTCTGCTGATGGTAAGACAAAAGAAATGCATCTTAAGTTACTGAGAAACTCCAAATTCCATTCTGAAGACCTTCCACTTGTCATAAGACTTATTTACAGCTTTATCTCAGACTGTTACACAGCACTGATGCTGGAGACTCCTTACAAAATTATTCCAAAATATTCAGAGAGCAGTTGTGGCCCTATAGAGATGTTCTTCAGAAAAAGACTGCCAATCTAGGATTAGTTTGAATGTTAATAATGCAATTGTGTGAATGCAAATAAACTCTCTTGCACTGTGCATGTGGACGGAGAACTCCTGTCCCTTGTCCTGACCTGATACAGGTTTTCAATATCGAGACAGCTACTGTCCTGAATCGCTCATTCAATATCAAACTGGATATTGCCTTTGACCACCCCTTTTTTGGGGGGCATGACAAATCTTGTACACAATATACATGTCTTACAAGCCTGCATCTTTGATGTTTTACGTTAACCATCAGAATCTTGCAGTGAGTTTTAAATCTTGTTACTCGGGCTGTGCCACATCATATCGTCCACGATATACTGGCACAATTTCTCCTGGTGATTGGAATTTGTCATCACGCGATGTTGACGATATAGTTGATGACGTGTTTATGCACTGCAACGTGGACGTCTCGGCGCCAAGAACAAGCATGACCGAAGGAAGAGTTCAAACCCAAGACGAGGAAGAAGAATTAATTCCCAAAAAGGAGCTTCTTCTGTGATAGGGATGTGGTTCTTATACAGATCAGAATGTGGAATCGGTGTCTGTGATTTGTAAAGTGTGTCACAATCCTGTACCAACAAAGGGTGCAAACACATCAGATTCGTTCCAGCACCTCAAGGAAAAACTGTATGCTGATTTGACTTGTGGCCAGAAACAATGGTGTTGAATTTTTACTCTTTTTCTCTCGTCATTTTATATCATTACTGCAAAAATACCATGAGATATCGCAGTATAGCTTTAAGTCTGTATCACCTATCCCTAGTGATTACTTCTTGGTTCTATCGAACAGATGTACATTTGTATGCTCTTGGAGTGTGTGTGTTTGAGTGACCTCAATCAACCTCCTGTCTCATTTTCCCACCAAACCCTCACTTGAAACCCCTTTGATTAATGAGTATGTAGGTTTGAGCTTGGAGAAGCAGTAGTGTCTAAATTTGACAAATATAAAAGCTTTAAGAAATCACTTTTGCTTTTTTTTTTGCTTTTGTTAGCAGTCAATGTTTGTACTCTTGTACACTCCTCAGACAACTTTCACTTTCAGTTCTCGCCCAAGGAGCACATGTAGTTTCGTATTCTATGAAGTGCGTAACAAGAGCTCATCTTTTTGTGTGTGCATGCAGTGTTGCTCAGTTTGGGCATGTGAATGTTTGTGCATCTCATTGTGGTGCTGTATTGCTGGTCATTAACCTTTTACAGTACAGTGTAATGTTTTGCAGTTCTTCACTGTTACATAACTGAAAACTATGGATGCTGCTACTAGTCGACATTGAAAACAATAGTCGATTACTCAAAAAATTCCCAAGGATTCCATCGTTCAGATTACTGTCACTTTAATGATCCATTTAAAACTTATATCTGTGTGTATCTTTCTCTCGCTCTCT
>JAOUWY010000052.1:5446736-5456935 GCA_025728095.1 Prietella phreatophila | reverse complement strand
TCAGGCATCCATGGGTACAACACCCACCACCACCACCCAGGAGGAAAAACCAAGCAAACCCCTGCCCAATGACAAGCGCCTTGAACCCAAACTACCCTCTCGAAAAGAATCCAACCTGTCAAGATCCAACCGCAGAGAAGAGCGGGAGAGGGAAAGAGAGCGGGAGAGGGACAGGGAGGTGGACAGGGAACACGACTGGTCTGCTGATGCAAATTTTAAAGGGCGGGGTCGGGGCGAGTACTACTCACGTGGGCGTAGTTACCGAGGCACTTACAGCGGGCGAGGACGAGGTAGCCGTGGGCGTAGTCGTGTGGAGCGCGTGGAGTACTCGTACCGGGAGCCACGCTCCCGTCCCGATCTGCTGAGCGTCTCTGGGACTGCAGGTTTCCGCTGCCGTGAGGAGAGTGAGACTCGCAGTGAAAGTTCAGATTTCGAAGTGCTTCCTAAACGCAGGCGCAGGAGAGGGTCAGACACAGACTCGGAGAGCGAAGGCCGAGAGTCTGCCAGTGACACTGGACCTTCTGACCGCGAGCCCACTGCTAAGCCTAGTAGACCCCTACGCCGTGATCTGCCTGAACCTCGTCCTGCCGCAAAAGCTGCCTCTGGGTTCGGAGCCGGACATCTACCAGATAAATCCGGCCCTTGGGAAGAGGAGGGTCGGCCCAAACCAGGATTTCTTCCTAAGGGAGAACCAACACGACGTGGTAGAGGGGGCCTGTACAACCGGAGAGGTGGAGGGAGAGAGCGTGCTGCCAACAGGTCTGCTCCCATGCGTCGGCCTGGGGTGAGAGAGAGCCTGCCTTGGCCCTCCAAGCCCATGGAGACGTTTAGGCCAGAAGAAGCCGAGTCATCTCGCATGGACGGCACCACCTCTGAACAGCGCTTGCCTAAACACGAAGGCAAAAAAATAAGAGATGCTGGACAAATCACTAGAGAGAGACCCCGGAGGCCAAGGCCAGCGAGACCCCCCAGGCAGGACAAACCGCCGCGCTTTAGAAGACTTAAAGAACGTGAAGCAGCGATCATAGCAGGTGAATTAGCAACTGTTGCAGCAACACAATCACCTGCCCCAGTGTCTGAATCTGTGTCTGCAGCAGTGTCCAAAGTTCCAGGAATGCCTGTCACCCTCCCTGAAGGTCCTGCTATTGCACCACCTATTACCACTGCCGCTACTCCTGCCGAGGTTCCTGTAACAGAGGCGGTATTTCCCGAGACGGGAAACACTACAGTGGTTGCTGCTGGCAGCAAATCACCGGACTTGTCTAACCAGAACTCTTCAGACCAGGCCAACGAGGAGTGGGAGACCGCTTCTGAAAGTAGTGACTTTAATGAGAGGAGGGAACGAGAAGAGCGAAAGGGTGCACTTGATGCTGTGTTCACTGTTACAGCATCCTCTTCATCTGCACCCCCCCAATCCACAGGAGGTCAGAGCAAGTCTCCTGCTGAGACAGGACTAACTCCGAAACGTGAGGCAGTCCCTGTAGCCAAGAGGAGATTCTCCAGTAAAAGGCCAGGCGACAGACAAAACCGCAGGGCTAACACTGGCGCAAAGGCTGGCAGAGGGTATGCAGGAGGCAAGGGTGAGCGCAGAGGAGGCTCCGGAGCTAAATCTGGACGCAGGGGGTGAGTGCCTTTTTGGCTAGACGGTTAAATAGTTAACCTATTCGTATAGACCTCTTGTTTGTGTTTGTATAGTGATGTCTTATAAGTAGGATTTTTACCTTGGTAGAAACAGGTCTGTGGCAGTTTCTAACTGAACCACTTTTTGATATATGGGCGTGATTATCAACATACCCAATGTCTATCTAAGGTTTCTAAATCGTTAACTAAAATAAACCTGATCCTTTCCAAGAACAGTGATTTGCTACTATTTTGCAAGTGCAAAAATGAACCTGGTGAAACAAAGAAATCAGCATACAGCTTGTTAGATAGCATATACTGGCTAATTATTCCAAATAAGCCTAAAATTAAGTAGGTATCTCCACCTTGATTTTGTTTTTGTTTTTTTTGGACCTAACTGCTGTTATGTGAAGACTGTTGATGTTACTAGTTATTTGGCCAGAGCCATAATATACGTTTAATAACTGGTAGAGACTGGTGGAAATGATGCAAAAGGGAAATGAACGCTCATTTCTGATGTATGCAAATTGTCTACCCTACAAGGCTGGCTAGTATAAAAGCAACAGAAGTCCAAAGTTCATAAATTCAAATGGCAAAGGAAGTGCTACTATTGTACATGTGTTACACAAAAGTGGCCAGTGATTTTTATTTATTTTTTTAAATCTGAGGGGTCATGTAACTTCACGACAAACTGTTCGGTGAAGGAAAAAAGTGGTCTTGCTGTAGAAACCGCTTTAGGAATCTTCCTTTTATACCAGACATCCATTTGACCTCCAGCTTTGATGGTACTGTGCCAGCAAGAAGCTATTTTATGTCTGTGTCCAAGCATAGCTTTTCATAGTTTTAGACTGTCTGCCTCTCTATAGCTGCACGAGAGAGTCTGAAATAGCAAGGTTACCGTCCTACATGCTTTTGAAGTGGATGTGACTAGGCTTATATCAATATTACTGGAATATTTGGTTATTTCAAAAGAAATGTAAAATAATAATGAAAACCTACTTTTAAGTAATGCAGTTATTATAATTGCTCTACACTCTCTGTATCTCGTCAGGATCTTACCTTAACCATGTTCAACTCCTGTCTGTTTTCTTTGAATTTCCTTTGAGATATATTTTCATGCTAATGTTGATACGTTGTAGTGCTGTAGCTCAGAGTGCGGAAGCTGCCCAGATTGGAACAGGTCAAAAGTCCAGTCGAGAGCCAGCTCCTGGCCGGCGTAAAGAGGAGTCCAGGCAACCCGTTAAGAAACCTAAGGAGAAGGAGAATGCACTATCCCAGTTTGACCTTAACAACTATGCCAGTGAGTCACCGAAATCCTGTTTGGTTGCACTGCTATCTCTAGAACCTTCAAACCTTGTTTTTTTAAGATGCTGTGCAGTGGCTCATTGCACCTTGTTTTTGATTAACTTAGGTGTGGTAATCATTGATGATCATCCAGAGGTGACGACCTTGGAGGATCCGCAGTCCAACACTAATGATGATGGCTTCACAGAGGTTGTGTCTCGGAAGCAGCAGAAGCGTCTGCAGGATGAGGAACGGAGAAAGAAGGAGGAGCAGACTGTGCAGGTTTGTATCATTTGGGTGAACGGTTACACTTTATTGTGAAATCTGTGAATCCACTTTGCAGTTTATGCAACAAAGTCGAGAACGACACTGCTGCATTTCCGTTGTTCATGCGTCTTGCCCACAAATTGTCAGTTTGAGGTTTGATGGGAACCATCAGACTAGAGTCTTTAAATTTTGGACATTTTCAGTAAACAGCATGCAGTGCGAGATATGACTATATGGCTGTCTTGCAGGGTAAAGGAAATGTATTGTCTTTTTTCTCTCTCTCTCTCTCTCTAGAACTGGGGTAAAAAGAGCTCAGGGGAAAAGGGCAGGGGTGGAGGTGGATCCAAGCTGCCGCCACGATTTGCCAGAAAACAGCAACAGCAGCAGGCATCAGCTGCATCCTCAGCCAATCAGACTCAGACCTCCTCTCAGTCAGCTCATCAGTCTCAGCCACAACCATCAAGCGCCGTCTCCCAACACAGTCTTTCTGCTCAGACCCAGACAACTGCCTCCTCGCAGCCTCTAGAGGGTGCTGTGGCCCCTCTGCCCCCTGCATCTGTCGACTTCTCCACTAAAACCCAGGCACATAGCACTCTGGGTACTGAGCTGTGGGAGAATAAAGTGGCTAGCTCCACTGTCCTCACTGATGTCAAGAAACGTACGATTTCGCACATGCCCGTGATCGTGATTGGCTAGTTTTGTCTCTTGTGATTTTATGAATTTTTTAAAAAGTATTTATTTATATTTTTAGAAAATGTAAACACTTTTTTTTGTTGATTGTATGCTTCATACTGTGTGTTTGTGTGCATTGATTTCAGTTGGGCCCATCAGCCCCCCTCAGCCACCCTCAGTCAGTGCCTGGAATAAACCTCTTACCTCTTTTGCAGGGACCGTGACCTCTGATGTGAGTGTGGTGTCATTCTGTATTACTTAATTTACATTACATTACAGCTTTGTCTGTTGTTTTACAAGATGCACAGATATTTCATTCTTTTATTGTCGTGGTTAAACAGTCTACATAAGTGGTTCTGTCTTTATATGCTAAGGGTGTGAAGGCAACGGTGGACAGTGGTGTTGAGCTCAGCATGGAGCATATCCAATTTGGCGCTCCCTCTTCAGCAGGTAGTACCGACAGTGATGGAGCACCAGCTATGTTGGAAAAAACCACTGATAATAAACTACCCGAACCCAAAGAACAGAGACAGAAACAACCCCGTGCTGGACCCATCAAAGCGCAAAAGGTATATTTTGCCATCACATGACCCAGGCCTTTGACTCTGCTTTAAAGTTTGCAGTGGGTTGTTTGGTTTTTTTTTTGTTTGTTTGGTTTTTTTTCTTCTGACTTTATACTTCATTGCAGTCTGTTAGTGCACCAATCAAACTGACCATAATCCCTAAAATCTTGTATACTCCAGGCTTTTTCAGTTTTGTCCAAATATTTTTGAAGCAATTATTTGCAACAATCTCCATCTTGATAGGAACGAGTATCTAAAGGTAACCAAAATTATAGGTAGTGTTTTACACCCAAGGAAAAATCTAGCCACCCAAAGTGTCCCTGTGGCTCCTCACATTATTTGGTAGTGGTCAAAATGCTTTGCTTCCTCTCCATTGCATATAGTTAACCTTTTTTTTTCCTCCTCCCTTCAGCTGCCTGACATTGCTGTTCCTGAGCCAAAAGAGTACAAGCCTGGCCCGATCGGTAAGGAACGCTCACTAAAGAACCGCAAGGCAAAAGATGTCCGCCAGTCAGAAGGAGATGGATTGGAGAAGGGTGGTCCTGGTGGAAGCAGGGACAGGGACTCCAGTTCTCCTGCTCAAGACAAAGTTCCTGAACTAGGAGGTGATATTGAAGGCATGATCACAGTCCCCTCAGCTGAGTATTCAAACAGTTCCAAGGTATGGGAGCTAAAAGAGACCTCAGAACTACGTTCATTTATTTATTTATTTTTTACAGCACTTGGGTATTTTTTAATATAGAAAAGTATTCACCACAAGGATCATTGTGCTAGCTGCATGTTAGACATTCGTTAGTGTTTTTGTAGTCAAACACTTTGATGTAATTGTGGTCATGCATGATGCGAGTTCTAATGGTGCTGTGTTGCAGGAATCTGTGACTGACTACACTACCCCATCCTCCTCACTGGCTGACACTGTGCCTACTGGAGGAAGCAAGATTGAGGAGAGCCTAGTTGCTAATGTAAGCCACGGCTGCAATTAGTATAATCTAATTCTCACGTTTGTCGTCATACTACTTCTCACCAACCTTTTTCTTAGATTTTTCTAATGCTGCAAGTATCCATATAGATTTTTATATATGACTCAGTCTTACTGTTTGTATATTCAGGTGGCACTCCCTCCCTCACTTCCACTGCCTCGTAGAGAAACCCTACAGCAGAGCCCGAGCCTGAGCACAGTTTCTCCTGCTACGGTAGACCTTACACTGAAGGTGATGTTCAGTGCTTTTATATTGGAAATTATCTACTTGTACATTTCAGACAAGCTTAATGTAGCCAAATACCTGTGTACGATCCCAAAACATTTTAAATTGGTTTGCTCTAATATTAGGGAAAATGTAGGATATCAGTGTTTGACAGCCATGTAAAATTCTTCATTTAAGACTGTTAATTGCTATGCATTGTATATACATTGTACATTTTCTACATCCAGAATCGTCTCTTAAGCCTTTTCTTGTTTGTGACCCCCAACAGATGGAGTCAGCTCGTAAGGCATGGGAGAATTCCCCTAGTCTGGTAGAGAAGAGCTCTCCTGTCACCTCCTCTGCTTCCCCCATTACCAGCGGAGGAGGTGCGGGGAGCGCATCTTTCAGCTCCTTCTCCAGTGCCTCCATGCCTCAGATACCTGTTGCTTCAGTGACACCTAGCACCTCGTTGTCAGGTATGCTCTGATACTGCTCCTTGGTCCCAGAAATCCAGTAATTCAAATCTATGTTCTTGTTAAGTCATGACCCACTGCCTATCATTCATGTAGATATGTATGACATTAACGGTAAGTCTTCTACAGGTTCATCCACTTACACCACATCGTCTTTGAGCACCAAGACCACATCTGCATCAGACCCTCCCAACATCTGTAAGGTGAAACCACAGCAGCTACAGAGTTCAGGAATGTCCACCAGCAACTTCTCCCAGCTTGGTTGTGTACCTCCTCTGTTACCGCAGCAGCAGACCCCACAGGTCTTCGTCTCCCAGTCTGCAGCAGGTAAACTGTTCGTTTGGTTTTAAGGCAAAACCGGACTCGTCTTAATGCTTATGTTCTCTTATTTGTTTACTGCGACACAATGCTGGTGTCATTGTGACATTGATTTATTTATTCGATCATTTTCTCAGACATTGCTGTACTGTTTTTGCTGTGTGTGCGCGTGCAGGTTCTGCTGCACAAATCCCAGCCTTCTATATGGACACCAGCCATCTGTTTAGCACACCCCATCCTCGCCTGCCTCCTCCCTCCATGGCCCAGCAGCAAGGCTTTCAGCCTGGCCTCTCACAGGTACATCTTGCCTACTTTATTATTTGTACACCTGGGTCCGTCTTATAACTGTGTGTGTATGTGTGATTAATGTAAAAAACTAAAAAGTGGAATTGCTTTGCACAATATTTTCTTAAAATTTTCAAAGCCTTCTAAGTTGTCGTCTTGTTCGAGTCCATACACACCTTTACATTCCTAGTTGATGCCACTTCTTAGTGTATTGTCCTAGTGGTTTAATATTTTATGAAAGTACGCACTCTACCGGTCAAACGTTTGTGGACACTTGACTGAAATGTTTCTCATAATCTGTGAGGTGCATGATTAAATGTTTGAAATTTGTGTTGTAGACAAATATAATTGTGCTGACATTCATTTCTTTCATTAGAAAACAAATTTTATTTACAAATTTTTATTTTTATCTGATTAATCTGGTGAAATATTCTGAAAAGCAGCCAATTATTGTCCAGTGTAGGTGGGAACTCCTTTAATACTGTTTAAAAAGCATCCCAGGTGATTCCTCAAGAAATCGGTTGAGGAAAAAGCCAAGAATACATTTCTGAAAATTCTAAGCACTTTTGACTATGCTAAAATATAAAATTGTCATTATATATATATATTTTTTTAATATACATCACTTAATATTCCTTTGCATATCCACTGTTCCGTGTCAGCATTTACAATATATTGTGTTCTGATTTTATTTTTTTATTTTAATTTTTTTGGTGTGTTTTGTGTTCCTGCAGCCTACAGCAGTGCAGCAGATTCCTATTCCAATCTACGCCCCTCTCCAGGGTCAGCCACAGCACCAGGCTCAGCTCGGCCTCAGCACTGGCCCCCCTGTTTCTCAGCCACAAGATCTCTTCAGCTCCTCCATACAACCCTATAGGTAACCCAAATGTTTTTTCTCCTTTATTTGAACTGGCTTTTAAAAAAAAAAACGTTTTGTATCTTGCACATGTTAAAGCATCATGAAACACTAAACTACATTTTCTGAGATTTACAGAGGTGTTCTTATCACACATTATAAAAATCTTTGCATTTGTTAATTTTAATTGTAGGAGAAAAATGGTTAATTTTGAGCTCTTTTTTTTTTCCCCTTTCTTTTGCTATTTTCGTATCCAGGGTTTAAAGTCTCGTCCTGTCACATGTCACTGGCAGTGTACTATAAGACTTCAATGACGTGTCGGTGTCTCATTATCCATGAGACTGGGTGTTCTTATCCTATGAGAAGATGCTGTCTTTTAATTATTCATGACGGCGCATGGTGCTTTGATATAGATGTAGTAGATGAGTGAGGCGTTCAAATGGGTCGCAAGAGTTTGTTTCTGCGGTGTTAGAGTTCAAGTGTGTTTCTTCTGGAAAGCTATGATAATTGGTGAAAGGTGGACTTTGGACTTGCTCATGAAAGCAGTTTGTGTCTATACAATGTCCTGAGGACTTTTCCATCCCTTCAAATGAGGTCTGTCTAATTTTAACCATGACAGTTTTGCTTGCCGTCGCGTGCAAACCGATACAACGAGAGTCCGTTGAAGGGAAGAGCCTTTTATTCGTGAAAAGCTCAAGCCTATTAGCTAGCCATCATTCCAACAATTTTCCCATCTGCTCTGCCTCTGGTTTTATTTAATGTTTTCCTCCATAGTCATGCCAGGGGCTAATGGTTCAAATACATAGGTCAGAGGACCTACACTGCTATTTATTGTCTTTCCGTTTAGCCCTGAAGATTCAAGAAACTTTTTGTCACTATCCATCTTTATTGTGATTGTTCTGAAATCTCATCCCCCTCTTCCTCCCCTGCCTTTCCTGTCATGCCCACTCCGCCTCTCTTCTTCACACTGCCATCCATGCACATTTAAGCTGCATTTCTAAAAAAAAAAAAAAACATTGATTTAAGCTGAAAGAGGGAGGTTTCATGGCCCTTTAAAAAAAAAAAAATTTGATCCTTCCCCTTCTTCAGGTCTCAACAGGCGTTCATGCAGAACAGCTTGTCCCAGCCATCTCCCATGATGTTATCAGGGACAACGCTGCACAGCTACCCTGGAGTACAGCCCCCTGATCTGGGTAAGCCCCAGTCCAGCCTGGCCTTCCAGCAAACCTCCAACACGCAGCACATCCCCATCCTGTTTGAACCACAGCTCAACCAGCCCTCTGGAATTGGTGGCTCCCAGCTTATAGATACACACATCCTGCAGGTGCAGATCAGTTCACACATTTAAGATGTTAAGTAATATTCCCAGCTCAGGATTTTTCAGAAATTCAGGCATTTTAGTGTTTAAAGCTGCTTTTTCGTGTTATAGCTTGTCGCTCTAACTTTCACTATGATTATATTGCAGCGCCAGGGCATGAGTCAGCATTCAAATTTGTACTCTGGACAAGTGCAGCAGCATACGCAGAACAGTTACTACAGCTCGACACAGAGCCCCAGCTCTGCACTACAACAGGTATCTACATAGCGCATTATATACTTATGTGCATTTGGCAGACACGGATTTGTCCTCTAGGGTACAATTTATTATATTCATACCATTTATCACCTCCTCTCATTAGGTGACTGTCCCCATGCCTGGCTCTCAGCTGTCGATGCCTAGCTATGGCTCTGGTGGGGGTCAGCCTCTGCTGGCCCTGCCCCAGTCTCTGCCCCCTAACCCACCTCAGGCTCAGCCACCTAACATGAACCGCCAGCCCCCAAGCAGCCAGCCATACCGTGGCCTCATTGGCCAGAACACACACAACATGATGCAGCCTTCCAACAAGGTGCATGCACTTTTTTGGGGGGTCTCATTCTGGGCTATGTTTAAATGCAAGTGATGTATGAAGCAGGCCACTGCAAACTTTATTTGCTAGGCAGCATTTTGTGCTAATACTCTGTTTGTGACAGATGTGTGATATGGACATAAAGCTCTTTGGCACTGGGATGGATGTGAAACCTGGAACTCCCCCAGTCAGTGCAAGAAGCACGACCCCTACCTCAAGTCCTTACAGGTATGTATGCTCTCTGATACAGGGATGTTAGAACAAATGTAGTTCTTTTAAAGGTAAATGTTCATGATATTCATGTAGTTGACAGCAGAATAAAAATCCACATTTGTGTTTTAGTCATTTGAGTATATTGACTGATACTAGATTAATGACCTTCTGTTTAATATAAGAAAATGGCTTTAAATAAATGTACGTGTTTTTATAAACAGGCTGACTGTGTTTCAAAACATTGTCTCTTCCATATCAAGAATGACTTTAGACCAGTGTTACCCAACCAGGGTGCCACAACTCTGGGTTGCTGTCGGATAAGAGCAGGGGTGCCGTGTAAAAAAAAAAAAAAAAAAAAAATTATAATAAATAAAGTAAAATGTGTATGAAACATTTAGTATATATGATAAATGTCTGAAACAGTAACACAGAAATAATGAGACAAGCATAACAATAATAAATTATATATAAAATAATAATTCCCTCCTCCTCGACCCCTTCACTGACCTGTCAACATCAGTATGCATGACGTATGCATGTTTTATCCTAATAATTGGCACGTGACTGTGGGTGGGTGG
>JAOUWY010000052.1:5382796-5401257 GCA_025728095.1 Prietella phreatophila | reverse complement strand
TTCAATTGGTGAAAGGTCTGGACTGCAGGAATTTGTGTATCATACATTATTTAAAGTACTCATTTTAAATAGAACACTCACAGACCACACGGTGAGCACCCCATGCTGGCCTCACTAATACCACTTCCAGCAGCAACTTTAGTTTTCCCCAGGAGGTTTCCCAGGTACTGACATGGCTCAACCTGGTCAGTATTAGCTTCAGTGGGAAACCAGATGAGAAGCGCAGGGAGATATAGCTCATGTCTCGTGACACCATCGCAACACGCATTCAGCCAAATCCCTCTTCGATTCACTGCATCGAACATGACTACAGCTACAACGTCTCATTCACCAACAAACATCATTGTGAAACTTTTCAAAACAATTTCATGCAATTGCAATTTCTCCAATTCAAGTAGTTTCCCACAAAAAAGCACAAAAAACTGCAGATTGCATTGCAATTTTTTAAAAAGCCAGAGCAAAATCAAGTATTTTGGCCACAACAATCACAGAAAAAACTGTGAAATCCTGTATGGACTGAGTAATATAAACTTCAATATTGTTAAGACATTACATTAGTGCACACAGATGTATAATCACTTTTATGGCTGTTATGATGTGAACTTGGGTGTTATGAAAAGCAGTTAAAAAAATGAAAAATTATTATTATTAAATCTGTGTGAATGGTTGCTCAGTGTCACTGCTTTGGGGGTGCAGTCTTTGTGTAATGAAATTCTGAGTTGACTTGTTTTAGTTGAAACTTCTTTCCTCAGCCTGTTAATCTCTTTTCACTTTAGTTAATGATTTCCTACTTTGCCCACAATGCCATTTGACTACCTGCTGATAGTGGGGCCATGTGGAATTTTCCTCTAGCTTCATTTCTACCTAAACAGACTGATGCAGCAGCGCTTTAGTCCTTTAACTCTCTTACAATTTCATCTGTATACTTGGGACAATCATATAGGGTTCTAAAGCTTCAACTTTCATGATATCGTATAGCTGCATTGCATTCTGGAACTTTCAACACAGCTTTTACTGTCTCTGCTTTTTGTTTCTTTGATTTCCCATTAATATGACACTGAACATTAATGGAAACTTTTTGTGAGGGTTGTTGCTATGATGACATACTGTAAATCAGATATTTAAACAACTCATTTTTTATTCATAACAACTAAAAGTGTAACCAGAATTTGATAATGACGAATAATGCACAGAGTTTCATACAAGTGAAAAGGATGTAGGAATAAAAGTCTGAAACTGTTTTTTCCCTTTTCTTTCCAAAATAGCAGCTCCAGACCCCAGCTTGGGAATGGAAAATCTGTTTCTGAGCTCTAAAGGTTGGCATGTATGAAGTCCCCATGGCATCCATATATTTAATGGCTTTGCAGACTTTCATATTGAGAAGCACACCAGAAAAATACAAATACCAAAGTAGTACGGTACACCATGTTTTATTTATTTATTTAAAAGTTATGGTACGAACGGCATCTTAAAACCACTTTACGAGGCTCATGTTCATAGTTGCAGCACTTCATGTTGGCCAAATGCTCGATATTAACGAGACAAGCTGATTTCTGATTGGTTGAACCTGCTTGTGATTAGTCGCCAGGTTTGATGCATTTGGTCTCTGGGCCGTCGTTGAGTTTGGAGAAGTGTTCCGACATGGCTGCCAGGGCGCGGTACCGGTGAGAGATGCTGTTCTTCACATCTTTAGGGAGCTCTGCATAACTGCACAGCAAAGCAAGAGAGGAGGACTTAAGAGAAAATCCAGGACAACAGCTCCATCATGTCAGGACTGATTAGTAAAATTCATCACAATCCATAATGACAAGGACAAGCAGCATCTACAGCTTCAGATCAACTGTCAAAATATTAAGCTTTTAAATGGTCTTAATGACAAATCATTGGTCAGGAAATGATCAAGAATTAAACAAAATGCACTCCTGAGACATCCCATGCCACCATTTGCTCATTTACTTTTGCTACAGTGAACTGTTTGCGGGAAAAGCTAGAGACAGGGAACTTCACTTACATATTCTCCTTGCAAGCAAAGGTAAAATTATGATAATGGTTACAATGTTTGATGTAAAATTCAAACCAACGTGTGGGTGTACAAAATTACAATAAAAATAAAATAAAACCCCATAAGGCTTTAAAGGAAAATATATTACCATAAGTTATTTATCGATTTGTTCATTTTTCGCTAAATTTTCTAATCTGTTCCCGATTTGCTGTTAAGACCATTAAAAGCTTAATATTTTGCCATCATTTGGCTTGAATCATTTTTCCCCACCCCATGAGTGTAGGGGCTCAGGTTGTGCTTAAAAAAACAAATAAATAAACAAACAGGAACTGCATTGTATTAAGATTTTTTTTTTTTTCAAATTATTGCTATTTCAAGTTGTAATCATGTAGGAAACCGCATTATGGAAGAGTTGTGTTACACCGCCATCTTTTGGTGACATGCGGAAATTAATCTGTAATTCACTCACGTTTTATCATAGCCATCAGGCTGGAAACAAGGATCCCATCCAAAGTCTCTGGGCCCCCTGGGCTCTACAATCCTGCCCTAACAGGAGAACATGTTTGATTAATTAGAAAAAAATATGCACACATTCTTACAAAAAAAGGGGTTATCTAGATGGGAAAGAGTTATTTGGTTTTCTCTGGAATAGTAAAGGGGAAAGTTTTCTTTCAGAAAAAGGCTGAGAAACGATGTTAAAAATCTAGAACCATTTGTCTAAGAATATACAGTGTGAACACACTGTTGATATGCTTTATTCATATAACTGGTTTGAGAAGGAACCCCCCCAAAATTTTTTTAGAGTTAGTACTCGACATAGTACTAAGTGTTGTTTGTGAATGTAATATTTGAAAGATTTTACATGGCGTACAGGAACAGTAGTATAAAGTTATGTTCTTTTGTGTATGTAGGACATGCACTAACTTCAGTGATTCCTCTGAAGAGCTGAACAGGCTCTTCTTTGCCAGGACAAAACGCAAATGTGCATAAAGCCCAGGCTGATTTATCTTCAAAACCTGCTAAAAGCTTGTACAGTCCTGACAACAGAGAAACCAAATCAATGCACAGTCTTAAAAGAATGACTTGATATACAAATAAGAAGGTCTTACCCTCTGGCTTCAGTTTCTCTAGAAACCATTTTCTAAAGGAAATACCAAAAAAAAAAAAAAAAGTTGTTCATTATTCAAAAGTTGGTCTAATATGAAGAAGTCCGCTGACTTCCAATTGAAATGCATGTCTGTGCTTACATGTATGGCCCTGGTAGACCTCCTAGTGCCTTGAAACACAGGCAGGTGTCCTCCACGATCACTGGCACATCAACCTTTACAAGAGAAGCATAAAAGTATTCCAAAGACCTTTATACATATTCTAAAGTGGAGTATAGAAGAAAATACAGTGTAATTCCCAAACCTGTTTTGCTGCCTCTTTGCACTTCTGTACCGAGATCTCATCAGGTTCTCCTTGGTATTCAGGCACTACAAATAAGTCATACACTCAGAGCATACACAGTGTGGGCAAAAGTTTGTGGACACCTGACCATCACACTCGTATGTGGTTCCACGTCAAACTGATGTATGCACACAGTTGTACAGAATGTCTTTTTATGCTGTAACATTACAATTTCCAGAATGACAATGCTCCTGTGCACAAAGCAAGCTCCATGGAGATGTGGTTTACCAAGCTTGGTGTGGAAGAACTCGAGTGTCCTGCACAGAACCCTGAACTCAACCTCACTGAACACAGACTGCACCCCAGACCTCCTCACTTCTTAACATCAGTGCCTGTCCTCACTAATGTTCTTGTAGATGAATGAACGCAAATCCTCACAGCCACGCTCCAAAATCTAGTGGAAAGCCCTCCTAGAAGAGTGGAGGTTATTATAACAGCAAATGGTAGGGGCTGGTCAAATCTGGAATGGGATGTTCATCAAGCATGTATGGGTGTGTTGATCAGGTGTCCACAAACCCTTGGCAATTTAGTGTATAGTGACAGATGTACACATGATTGCATACTTACAATCAATCTTCTTAGAAATAAGTTTGTAGGGGAATTTGTCACCGAGGATTTGAACAACCTAGACGCAGAGAGAGAGAGGTCACATTTTAGACTGAGAGTGCAGACAAAAACAAAACAAATCCGAACACAATGCATTTATTTTATATACACACACGTGTAACGTGCTTTTATTGACTTATTGCTGACATACAGATTTCTCTGAAAGCACATTTTAACTTGTACTCTCACCTCTTCTAATTTTTTCGCGTTTCCAGTCACAAACACCACGGATCTTCCAGCCGGTACTGCCATGTCTAACAAACCGCCTCATCGTCGTGTCGCCTTTTGCCTCAGTGACACATGCTTAACCAATAGAATCACGCAGTACAAACTTTCCACCAATCATCGAGTGCTTTGTATGTCCCGCCTTCACAGAACGTCTAATCACTTGCAAGTGTTGTCACACGTCCGTCAAGGAAATGTGTCCGGGTTGAAACTCCAAAACATGTGGGAAACGACTTCAACTCGTGTTTATGAATTATACTGCGAAGAAAATAAAAATAATAATAATACCACCATATATAAAACCAGCAACATTATAGTTCGGGGCTCAAGAGCATAATTGTATTAAATCTGCAGCGTTTATAAGGTTATGCGCGCTATAGGTTGGAGTAGCTTATGTACTGCATGTTAAAGGCTGCTGGTGATAAGCATTTAAACAAATAAATAAAAAGCGAGAAAGTGATTTTGGATCCAGCCACGATTTAAAAGAGGACATGAGTCTGTTGCCCAGAACAGCGGAAGAGTTCAGCTCTGCAGATTATTGGGAACGATTTTTCCGCAAACGGGGAGAAAAAGCTTTCGAGTGGTATGGGGATTACAACTCACTGTGTGGCGTCCTGCACAAATACATCAAACCCCGTGACAAGGTAATGACCGACTTTACACTCAATAAACCTCTCATTAAAAACACTGAAACTGTACTATAGGTTTGAATGTATTTAAGCATATGGGAACGGATCTAAACAAAACAAACACATGTAGACACGTGATCATCACACCCATATGTAGTTCTTCTCTAAACTGTTGCCACAGAGATAGAAGCACACAATTGTATCGGATGTCTTTGCATGCTGTAGCGTTACAATTTCCCTTCACTGGAACTAAGAGGCCCAAACCTGTTTCAGCATGACAATGCCCTTGTGCACAAAGCCAGCTCCAATGAATACATGGTGTGTTAAGGTTGGACTGGAAGAACTCTAGTGTCCTGAACTCAACCCCACTGAACACCTTTGGGATGAACTGGAACACCGACTGCACCCCAGACCTCCTCACCAACATCAGTACCTGTCCTCAATAATGCTTTTGTATCTGAATGATCACAAATCCCCACAGCCACACCCCAAAATCTAGTGGAAAGCCTTACCTGAAGAGTGGACGTTATTATAACTATAAAGAGTGATTCATCTTGAATGAGATGTTCAACAAGCACATATGGGTATGATGATATATATTATTGTTATTTGCGTAGATCATGCCATGGTCCACTAGTTTTAGAACATAGATGTAGGTGTACTAATGGAACTAGTGAAGTGCTTCAGCCTAAGGAGAACATCTTAGAATTAATATTTAGTTCAACAAAAAAATTTTCCCCACAAAGCACTTTTACAGAAATCCTGATGTAGCTTTTGAACCCTAAATAAATGAAAGATGATAGTGTTGTGGAAAACTCCCTGAAACAATATGAGGAAGAAACTTCTAGAGAAACCAGACTCAAAAAGGGACCATCCAACACAACCAGTGGGATTATAAATCATTACTCTTCTACACAATAAAGTCAAATTGTACCTGCTTTGTTGAAAGGGTGTTCAGTAAGAACATATTTCAAACAGGGGTATGAATTCTAATGAATACCTTTCTCTGTATCAGGTTTTAGTGGTTGGCTGTGGGAACTCAGAGCTAAGTGAACAGCTTTACGATGTAGGCTACCGCCACTTAACCAACATCGACATTAGCGAGACAGTTGTTGCTCATATGAACCAGCGAAATGTCCAGCGTCGTCCCGACCTCACCTTCCGTCAGGTAGATGCCACTGAGACGGGTTATGAAAATGGAAGCTTCCTGGCTGCTCTGGACAAGGGAACTCTAGATGCCATGGCCTCGGAGGAGGAGGGCGTCGTGGCGAGCAAAATGCTGGCTGAGGTGGGCCGAGTTCTGGCCGTGGGCGGCCGCTATGTCTGTGTGACTCTCGCCCAGGAGCACGTGATAAAGCTGGCAGTAGAGCATTTTGCTGATGCTGGCTTTGCCATACGTATCCACTGCCTGAGCCAGCAGAACCCGGACTTGGATTCATCCTCATTTGCTCTTCCTGTATTCGTTCTTGTCTGCACCAAGTTCCGCCAGCCACCTCCATTCAAAGTGCTGGAGATGTGCCAGGGGGAGGACGGTGCCCCATGTAGGCTGGTGTCGGTTCCTGAGCTATTAGCTGCAATAAAGGAACGGCAGGCTTATGTACTCATGCTCCAGAAGCTCAGGGGTGCCACAGACACTGCTAGCACGCCCTCCCTCACACTGTGCCACGCAGCCACGGCCCGTCCACGATACACACTGACGGTGCAGGACGGTCCGCCTTCTGCCAAAGTTCCCCGTACCAACCACTTTGCTATCTTTATTGGTAAGAGCCATTCCTCATATGAATATGCGTGCTCGTCTTTCATAACTGCGATGCTAATGATTGTTTTTGATTTGTAAAGTTCCTCAGGGTCGAGAATCCGATTGGTTGTACGGTTCTGCCGAGGGTCGCACTCAGCTAGCCGCAAGCGCAAACTTCCGCCGACTTATCATTGTTGCGATGCATCGAGACCAGGAATATAAAGACATGCAAGCAGTCCAGTCCGAGCTCTCTCCCATGGTGATGGAACTGGCTCCTCCTGGCATGCCAGCCAATCAGCAGGTAAAGAAGGAGAATTTAAACATATTTATAATAATCATTTGGAATATTAGTTCTGTACTTTATTCATCTTCCTGACTCTTGTCTCTGGTTTAGGTGCCATTCTTGTCTGTAGGAGGTGACCTGGGCTGGAGGGAGGTGGTGGGCCGAGGCGTCAGTGGCCTAACCGGCGAGTACTCTGTTGAAGATGTCAGAGGAGAGGATGGTCATGTCTACCGTAGACTGATCTTCATGAACAACACTCAGCTGGTGCAGTCTGAAAGCCGCCTGCAATCCGCAGCTACAAGTGAGTGATTTATATTCCCAGTGTAAGACCAAATAAACTTGTATTATGCCAAGACATCTGTAGAACCAGATGTGTATTTAGCCTATAATGTCAATTGTCTTTATTTTTGTGTCATTCTACTGCTTTTCCAGCTGGTTCTGCTCAGAAAAAGAAGAGCAAGAAAAAATCTAAACGCCCTGCTGCGGAAACTCCAGCTTCAGCTCAGAAAAATCACACCGTAGATCGAGGATTTCTCTGTTGTACTCATCACGAGGTGATGATCGCAGGCTTTGCCATGCTAGGAAAGGAGGCCATCGGAAATAGAGGTATGCTTTGCCAAACTATTCTGTGGTCATATCCTGTATAATGGAATTTTTATAGCAAATGCGAATTTGTGTATTCCGTTAAAATCCGAACATTTGTGAAAAGGATGCACCAGCAATGTATTACCCACATACAGTGCCCTCCACTAATATTGGCACCCTTGGTAAATATGAACAAAGAAAATTGTCTTTATTGTTTAAACTCTTTTGAGCTTTTGTTTAAAAAAAAAAATCACAAAAATTGTGCTCTCATGGATATCAAACAATTGCAAACATAACACAGCTATATTTCTTGAATGACTAAGGGAATTTTGCCTGTGTTACCTCATATTTATACCCCTGTGAAACACGAAGAGTATTTTTGTGATTTTGTTTGGACAAAGGATCAAAAGGATAAACACTAAAGACAATTTTACACAGCCTTCTTTGCTTATATTTACCAAGGGTGCCAATATTAGTGGAGGGCACTGTAAGTATTACTCTGATCATGGGGATCTTCTTGTGTATGAAACATTATAAAACATTCATTCCATTAAATGTATTTGTATAACATTTTTAACGATGGATATTTTCATATACATACATCATTCTGGATATAAATATTAAACTTATAAATAACGAGCAAACCAGAGGTGAGGAAAAACTCCTTGAGACTACATGAAGAAGAAACCTTGAGAGGAATTTCTCTTCAATTTCTCTAGAGTATGTAGTCAAAAGATGCAATTGTGTTAAAAGGAATATATGAGCCCCTGAAGAATATGTGCATCAGAGTACTTTCTGAATTCCTTATAACTCTAACTTAAAATCTGTCATATCGACCAGAAATTAAAAACTGTTCACAGATAGAGACTTGAGCGCAGATTGTTCTTAACAATTACATTTACTAAAGGTGTCCAAGAAAGAACATCCACAGCTATCTTGATGGTTTCCATGTGGTACAATCTACAGTAATCTCATGTATCTTTAGGCTGAACATGTGGGGCCATCCATAGCAGCAGCGAGAGATTTTCAGCTGACAGAAACTCCTATCTGAAGTAGGGCATCAAGATGGATCAGGCAGGTCCAGAGAGCAGAAGGGTTTAGGATCACTGGTAACTTGGGAGTAGTATGTGGAGCGAAAGAGGGAGATGGGTGGGGTGTGTATGTGTGTGTAAATCATCTGTCCAGTGTGATCATATTGTGAATTTTTCTTCATCAACAATAGTTATACAAATATTTTTTTGCTGTGAAGTGTGTTTCAGATTGCTTGATATTTTCTGTCTGTTCTGTTGGTCAGATGGTCAGATATCTGTGTTCGTGGTGGGGCTGGGTGGTGGAGGGCTGCCCCAGTTCATATGGGACTTTGTGCCTGGTGCGTGGGTGGAGGTTGTGGAACTAGACCCGGCCGTACTAGATGTAGCAAAGACCTGGTTTGGGTTCCAGACTGATGACAGACTGAAGGTAATACTGGGAGACGGTCTAGAACACATCAGCATGCTGGAGAGCAAGGGTAAGATTTTTTTTTTAACAGTGTTACAGTAATTTGTCTTATGCAAATTATTGCTATAGTAGTTTTGGTTACAAAATTTTTGAATGTATCTGGAAACGGTAAATTAAGTGCTTAAATATCTACCATTCACAACTGTATTATGTTGACACTTCAAGCTAATATATTCACAGCACTGAATGATACTGTCAGGTACAAATGTTATTGATTACAGTTTCTTTATAATGTGAATCAGCTTTAATGGGTCTATAGTACTTTTGTTCTAACACAATAGATATTTATATTAAAAAGATTGATATAAAGTAGATATGTTTTCAGTCACATGTATTTTTATGAAATGCCCCCTATGGACTGCCAGGCAAACCCACCCAACCCTCCTCATTCCCACTCCTCATTTCCACTCTTCATTCCATGCCTATTTAAAGGAGGACATTCCTATGATGTCATCATGTTCGATGTTGACAGCAAGGACCGCTCCCTGGGAATGAGCTGCCCTCCTCCTGCCTTTGTAGAAACATCCCTATTAGAAAAAGTCTGCAAGTTGTTAACTCCTCGAGGTAGGCTAACTTCACCTCGGATGCCTTTCTTTTTCATTTAAGGCTTTTAAAAAATTGTTAAAGAGCTTACATAGTTGACATGAATCATCTGTGTTGTGTTGTTGTACATGCACGACAGTGATTATACAGCGCTCTCTCTCTCTCTCCCCCTTCTCAGGAGTGTTTATGTTAAACTTGGTGTGTCGTGACTCAGCTTTGAGGCAGTTGGTGTTGCAGCGTTTGCAGGCCGTGTTCCTGAGTGTGCTCTCTCGCCCTATTGAGGGTGAAGTGAACGAGGTGCTACTGTGTTCCCGGGGTGGAGGTGAACGAGACAAACCAAACACCATCCCAAAGGAGCTGCAGCAGGCTGCCAAAAACCTACAGGGGACGCTGCGGAGCCACAGTCAGAATGCTCCCTTTAAGCCTCAAATAGACATTACTGTAACGCTGAAAGACCTGCGAGTAGCCTGAACTGTCCGTCAGGACATGCATCAGAATGAGACACACAAGTGCCTGGTTTAATACAGCTATAAATCTTTTAAAAATTGAAGTCCGCTTGCTTTAAAAGCAAAAGCACAATAGTTTTGGTTATCTATGTTTTATTATCAGCAACATTGATTCTTTACATCTTGTTTCCTGCCTGACTTTTTTCTTTAAAAGGAAATTCATGAATCATTTTCTATTTCATAGGGGATGGGTCAGTTGGGAAGAAGATACAGGGATTTTCATTGCCATTTTGATCTTTAAAAAATGCCACTGTTAAACTACATGTCAAGGACGGTCATGATCATTTGACATGGTGTAATGTAAAAACTAAGCTTTTATCAATTTGCTCATCTGGTAAGTAAACACATGGGACATGATTGAGTATAATACTACATTTACAGCAATTAGCAGATGTTCTTATCCAGAGCACCTTACAGAAGTGCTTCAGCTGACCTACTGAGTCAGCTGAAAGTGGTGAGGGGCAGTAGTGGCTTTGCAAGCTAGGGCTTTGGACTACTAACAGGTAGGTTATGAGTTTGAATCATGGAAGCTGTCTCTGTTTTGTCCTTGAGCAAAACTTCTAACCAGCTTCTTCAGCTCCATTTTACATAGGTTTTGGATAAAATCATCTGTCAAATGAATAACTAAATGAAAGATGGTATAACGTATTAACAGAAGCCTATACTTTTACACAGTCACATATAAAGTATCTGTTTAAAGTACTCATTTTTGTTGGAATTAATACGAGGTAATGGAAACATAAAGTTGCATAAATGGAATGTAGTACCATGCATTTATTTCAACTGTTTATGTTTACTACATACATTTACTGTCCACTTTAATAGGAAAGCCTGCTCATTTACGCAGTTATCCTATCGGCAGTGATGGCAAAATAGATAAAATAATGCAGGTACAGGTCAATAGCTACAATTAATGTTCACATCAAACATCAGAATGGGGAACAAGTATGATCTGTGTAACTTTAACCATGGCATGGTTGTTGGTGCTAGAAGGGCTGGTATAAGTATTTCAGTAACTTCTGATCTCCTGGGAATTTCACACACAGCGGTCTCTAGAGTTTATACAAAATGGTGCAAAAAAAACCCCCAAAAAACCATTGAGTGAGCGACAGGAGAAAACATTTTGTTGATAAGAGAGGTCAGAGGAAAATGAGAGTGACCAGATTGGTTTGAGCTGCCAGGAAGTCTAGTAACTCCAATAAGACCTCTCTAAAACCGTGGTGAGCAGGAAAGCATCTGGACAGTTAAAGACTGGTTTGGGTGAGTTTCTGCCCATGATAACCTCAGATTCTTGTTCTTGGCTGACAGGAATGGAACCAGATGTGGTCTGTGTGGTGTTGTAGCTCATCCATCTCAAGGTTCAAGATTTTGTGCATGCTAAAATGCTTTTCTGCTCACAACTGTGGTACATACTGATTATATGAGTTAGTATATCCTTCCTGGCATCTCAAACCAATCTGGTTATTCTCATTTGATCACTTTAATCAACAAGGTGTTTCAGCCTTCGGACTTTGCTCACACGATGGTTTTTTTGTTTGTTTGTTTTTTTGTTTGCACCATTTTGTATAAACCCTATAGACTGTTGTGTGTGAAAGTCCCAGGAGATCAACCATTTCTGAAATACTCAAACCAAGCCCATCTGGTACCAACAACCATGCCACGGTTAGTCACAGAGATCACACTTTTTCTTCATTCTGATGTTTGATGTGTACATTAACTAAACCTCTTGACCAGCAGGATTTTATGTGAGTTGCTGCCGCATGATTGGCTGATTAGATAACCGCATAAATGTTCAAGTCTACAGGTGTTCCTATTAAAGGCAATGGTGTGTGTGTATATAATACAGTAATGAAAAAAAATAATGGAAACGTTTGAAAAGGTTTTTGTTATTTTAATGGAATAATAATATGATTGCTCTGCTGGGGACAAAAACCAATAGAAATCTATCCATCCATCCATCTTCTACCGCTTATTCCTTCTTCAGGGTCACAGGGAACCTGGAGCCTATCCTAGGAAGCATTGGGCACAAGGCAGGGTACACCCTGGACAGGGTGCCACTCCATGACAGGGCACAATCACTTACACATTCACACACCCATTCATACACTACGAACACTTTAGACACACCAATGAGCCTACCATGCATGTCTTTGGACTTGGGGAGGAAACCAGAGTACCCAGAGGAATCCTCCGCAGCAGTGGGAGAGCATGCAAACTCCACACACACATGGCCTTGAACCCCGGACCTTGGAGGTGTGAGGCAAACATGCTAACCACTAAGCCACCGTGCACCCCCAATAGAAATCATCACAGAAATTCTAATGGTTTACACAACAAATACCATAACCCATCAGCTAACCATTCAAACAATTACCATTACTATTAGTAGTCCTTAAAAGTATTCACTAGACATTAAATGCCAGCAATAGAAGGCAACATATTACCAGTAGAGACCCACAGGGTCCATTACAGTTTCCATTAAAAACCAATACAATTCCATTTAAAACCATTACAAATTCTATGAGGGTTTATATTGTTTTTTTTTGTTTGTTTGTTTTCTAACAGGGTGTACTGAAAATACGTGTGTATACACTAATACATAAGAATACATACAACTAAAGAAATGTAAATGCATTATTTATTTATTTTTTAAACTTGGAGGGACACACTCCACAGAATTCCCAGCATGCCTCGGAGTCCAGTCTCGTTATTTTTATTATAGCACTCGGGCTTATCTACTGTAACCTGCACTCTGTCACTCTGAAGGAAAAACACTTCTGTGTACCACTTTGCCTGTCATAAAAAGCTTTAAAGGGATTTTAAATACCTACACATGTAACATTAAGGCTAAAAAAAACAACACCACATTAGAAAGGAAGAGTGTTGTATGTAGTGAATTGTCTGTCTCTGGTAAGCAGGTTGATGGCGTTTGCGCATGCGCTAATGAGGACCGTTAACTGTCAGTGTTCCAGCTGAGAGAGAGCGAAGGAAAGACCGATGAAGTGGAGACTTTTCCCCTTTACCAGACTTGTTTTAACTTCTTCGTGTCAGTGCTGTGGTGTAGAAAAGAAAGATTAACAGTTGAAGGGTAGATAACTTTCTCCGCGTGTGCGTCCAGAACTGGATCCGGAGTCTAAATAGCCGAGCAGTGACAGCGAAACAAGACGAGGACCGGGGTAAGCTACCAGACTTTATTCATGAGCATTATCAAAGTTATCTTATTTTAATGGACCAAAAGGACAACAGCCATTCAGTCAGAAATATCTGGAAACACCTAAAGGCATCAGTAAGCCTGCTGGAGGGAAAAAAAAAACAAACAAACACGCACACACAATAGAAACCTTCATAGAATTTGTAATGGTTCTAATGGAAACTGTAATGGTCCCTGTGGGTCTTTACTGGTAATTTGTGGCATGTGTAATTGGTGTATATGGTATGTCTAATGGATACCAGTGAGGACCCTTAAGTTTTAATAGCTGATGGTTTGTAATGGTGTTTATAGTGGAAACCATTAGAATTTCTGGTGATGGTCTCTATTGTTTTTTTGGGGGTTTTTTTCCAGCAGGGCAGACACACCGTTTCCCCAGATTTCCATTTGCACTCTCTGAATGATTTGTGCAGAGTCGAGGTTGTAATCATGGGGAACCAGGGGATGCAGGAGCTCATTCCGCTGGTGAACAGACTCCATGAGGCATTCGGTGTCCTCGGCCGGAGCTGTAGTCTGGAGCTGCCGCAGATCGCCGTGGTGGGAGGACAGAGTGCGGGCAAGTCCTCCGTCCTCGAGAACTTCGTAGGCATGTAGGTGATGACATGTCGCACTGAAGGCTTTTATTATAATAGGATGGTACAGGATGTGCTGTGTGGTGGCAACAGGTGCAGAGGCTCCTGCACTCATCTGTAGTCTGCAGCCGCTTCTTCATCTCCATCCTCCTTCTCCTGCCAAGTACAAGGATCAGGAGCCAAGAACATGTTCATGCAAAGCGATCGAGACTTCATTTCATTCTGCAGGGTGCAGGGATTTAACATTTTCAGCAGACGAAAAGGTTTATATCTGGTATATGTTTTAGAGGACATAGATAGACTTATCCGAGACAAATACTTCCAGTGATGGGAAACATTGAGGAAAGTTGGTCTTCCGGTAGATCCTTTTTTTTAAAAAATTATATGTAATTCCCTTCATAGCATTGAAGGCAGGTTTAATTTGAGTGTCTACTGAAAGTCCCTGTCAGACTCACAAAAACACTGAGCTTAATAAGCTTTACTAATGAAAACCTGAAATCATTTTAGTACCACATTTGTGATTGTTCAGTCATCCATTAAATAAATGCGATACATAAATCTATAATGATTGTATAAAAATTATTCATTTATAATAGCTACAGCTAATAATAATAATTATAATACTACTACTACTAATAATAATAATTATTATTATTGCCCTGCGATGGACTGGCATCCTGTCCAGGGTGTACCAAGCCTTGTGCCCAATGAGCCCTGGGATAGGCTCCAGGTTCCCCGCGACCCTGAAGAAGGAATAAGTGGTTGAAGATGAGATGAGATGAGATGAGATAATTATTATTATAATTTAGAATCCTGCCTCCACCCTGTGTTCCTGGCATTTGCATGTTCTCCCCGTGCTTTGGAGGTTTCCTCCGGGTACTCCGGTTTTCTCCCCCAATCCAAATAGACTGATTGGCATTTCCAAATTGTCCATAGTGAGTGAATGTGTGTGTGATTGGGCCCTGTGATGTGTTGGTATCCTGTCCAGGGTGTCCCCTGCCTTGTTCCCAGAGTTCACTGAGATAGGCTCCAGGCTCCCTGTAACCCTGTATAGGATAAGCAGTACAGAAAACAGATGGATGGATTGAATAAGAATAATCGAATAAATCATATATTATATATACTATATGGCCAGAAGTATGTGGACACCTGCTGTCACACCCATATGTGTTCCTTCCCCACTCTGTTGCCAGAAAGTTCAAAGCATACAATTGTGTAGAACGTCTCTGTATGCTGTAGAACTAAGATTTCCCTTCACTGGAACTAAGATGCTCAAACCTGTTCCAGAATGACAGTGCTGCTGTGCACAAAGGGAGCTTCATGAAGAGACGGTTTTCCATGGTTGGACTGGAAGAACTCGAGCGTCCTGCACAGAGCCCTGACCTCAACCCCTCTGAACACGTTTGGGATGAACTTCAACTGCATCCCAGACCTCCCTCACCAACATCAGTGCCTGACGTCCCTAATGCTCTTGTAGATGAATGAACACAAATGCCAACAGCCACGCCCCAAAATCTAGTGGAAAGCCTTCTCAGAAGAGTGGAGCTTATTATAACTACAAAGGGGAGATAAATCTGGAATGGGATGGTCAACAAGCACATATGGGTGTCCACAAATGTTTGCCAATATAGCGTGTATTTATGCCTCCAGGTTCTCTGGTTTTTTTCCCACATACCAGAATCAGGCCAGTAGGTAGACTGGTTACATTACATTGCCCCTAGGTGTAGATGAATGTGTGTGAATGTGTTTGTGCATAGTGCCCTGTGATGGACCATCCTCTGTGTGTGTCCATCTTACACGCGCTGTTCCTGGGATAGACTCTGGATCCAAAGCATCACTGACCAAGATAAAGCATGATGAATTTTGATGCAGTATTTCAAAAATATATATTAAAACGATGGGAAACAATAGCAAGTCAGTTGAGGGACTTGAACAGACATAATATATTTTTTTCTTAGGTTCTGAAATTAAGCTCGTCTCTTTGTTAGTATGTTGTTGCTTCCATGTTGCTTTGCTTTGAAGAGGAGTACAGCTGCTTTACAGAAGATGCTTGCTTGCCAAGAGAGTTTCCTTGACGATGTTTTTGGCCTGTCCACAGGAAACCGGGATTGTTAGCGAAAACCAGGCCATTGTTTGTCATGCTTGGTTTTAACGAGTGGGGAAGTGAGGTGAAGGTTAGCTGTTTCAGATGACTGTTTCTGATATAGAGCAGAAGCAAAAGTCTTATCTTTGACTCCTGAGGTGTATGTGTGAGTGTGTGTGTGTGTGTGTGTGTGTGTGTGTGTGTGTGTGTGTGTAACATATCAGATAGACTTATCACTTGTAAACAGATCTAAAAGAGTGTGAGAGAAAATGCCAGTTACTTCATTATGTGCCCCACATACTATAAGAAATAAGGCCACTCAAAGTCTTGTCTTATGCAGCACATGGCAAAATGGGTTTTCCTCTCTGCAGCAGATTAATATAGCAGTTCATAGATTACACTTTGTTCCCCCAGATGTGTATTACTGATGCTACACCCCTGTTACCTGCTTTGCTTTTGATTGAGCTGTTAGTTTCACATGTTCTCATCATGTGGGTTTTCTTCATGTTCGCATTTTCCTCCGCCTCCCAAAAACATGTCGGTAAATTACCTCTAGGTGTGAATGAGTGTGTGGTGCCCTGTGATGCACTGGTGTCCCATCCTCATGCCCAGTGTTCCTGGGATAGGCTCAGAATCCACCACAACCCTGACCAGGATAAAGCAGATACTGAAGATGAATGAATGAATATTACATGCTTTTTCCTTAATATATAATGAAGCTATGGATTAGCCTGTGGTTTACATGATGGCCTGTTCAGAGTACTGTATATTATTTAAAAGAATTCGTAGATGTGGCCATAGCAATGGAATAATCATTGTGCTTCAAGCACCACAAGCCATCTGTCCTTGCCTACTGTTCATCGAGGCCTGCAGATATGAGAGGGTTGACTAGATGCTGAAGGAGATGACGAGAGAGGGATGGCAGAGAAGGAATGAATTGCTTAAGGGAAAATAAGTATATGAGAGAGACATAATGGATCTATATTTTAATTTGAAAATAGACACTTCTATTGTAAGCTTATATATATGTGTGTGTGTGTGTGTGTGTGTGTGTGTGTGCGTACGTACAACCCCAATTCTGAAAAAGTTGGGACAGTATGGACAATACTAATAAAAACAAAGAGGAGTGATTTGTAAATGTACTTTGACTTGTATTCAAACATTTAAAGACAAGGTTTTTGTCAAGGTTTAGACATTTTTATTTTGCCTAGTCAACTGCATGTTTTTTTTGAAGGTAAACATTTATTTTGAAATTGATGCATGCTACATGTTCCAAAAACGGCGGGACGGGGCAATTTAGGACTAATAGCGATGTTACAAGTTGAAATAAGAAAGTGATGTGAAACAGGTGAGGCAATTTTCTAATCATAGTTTTTAAGGAGCCTCCAAAAAAGGCTGAGTTCTTCAAGAGCAAGGATGGGTCGAGATTCACCAATCTGCCAACAGATGCTTCAGCAAATAATCCAACACTTTGAGAACAACACTCCCCAAAGACAAATCGGTCAGATTTTGGACCTTTTACAATGCACAGTATAATTAAAATATTCAAGGAATCTGGTCAAATCTCTGTGTGTAAAGGGCAAAGCTGAAAACCACTGCTGAATGCATGTGATCTCCGATCCCTCAGATGTCACTGTCTTAAACACCGTCATGAGTCTGTAATGGCTATCCTGACATGGGCTCTGGAATACTTTGGTAAACCTTTGTCAGTGAACACCATTCGCCGCTGCATCCACAGATACAAATTATGGCTTTACAAAGCAGAAGCCATACATCAACACTGTCCAGAAGCGCCGCCGACTCCTCTGGGATTGGTCTCGTCTGAGATGGACAGTAGCTCAATGGAATCGTGTTTTGTGGGCCGACAAGTCAACATTTATAATTTTCAGACAGTTTTTGGACAAAACATCCATTGTGTTTTACAGGCCATAGAGGAAGGACCATCCAAGCATCAGGGTCAGGTCCAAAAGCCAGTGTCTGTCATGGCACAGGGGTGTGTTAGTGCCTATGGCATTGGAAACTTTTGGAGCAACATATGCTGCCATCCAGAGCAGGACAAAGCCAAACCAAATTCTGCCAGAATTACAAGCACATGCTTGTGTAAGCAGAGAGTGTGGGTGCTAGCATGGCCTGCCTGCTGTTCTGACCTGTCTCTGATTGAGAATGTGTGGTGCATTATGAAGCACGAAATCAGGCAACGAAGACCCCATACAGTTGTACAGCTGAAGAAATGCAAAACTTAACCAGCAGGTGTCTTCACTCAGCGCCCAAACACTTAAGTGTTATTAAAAGAAAAGGTGATTTTACACAGGGGTAAACAGTCGACTGTCCCAACTTTTTTGGAGTGTGTTGCAATCATCAGATTTGAAATGAGTGTATATTTTCAAAAATGAATTAAATTCACAAAGTAAAACCTCAAATAACGTGTTAATAATGCGTTTTCAATATAACTGGTACAGGGTGAACTGAATTTTCAGTTTATTTTTTTTGCATTGTCCATACTGTCCCAACTTTTTCGGAATTGGAATTGCGCAT
>JAOUWY010000052.1:5372578-5382696 GCA_025728095.1 Prietella phreatophila | reverse complement strand
AGCAGAAGACCTGAGCTCCATCCAGAGGCAGAAGGGATCTGGATCTCCAACATCTCCACAATTCATGTGGGGCTCGGTAAAAAGAGAGAGGGAGAAAAACAATTATTACGGCTGTGAAGTCACTGATATATTCCTGTATCTTCACACTGGTACATTTGGATGCATTGGTTTGGACACAGCTGACCAAATTACATATTTTGTTTGTTATTTGGAGTGAAAAGAAGTAAACATAACCTCTGCAGAAAACTTTAATTATTTCTGCCAAAATAAATATAAAGGATACTTTTATATTTGAATAACTTAAAAAAAAAACAAAAAAAATTTTTGTTGCATGTGCAAAAGAGCACCAAATGAAGTCATTATTTAGTACATTCCCATAATGTTACTTACTGTATATGATTATGAAGTTAGATGATGCTGAAGTTCATCACACCATAATGCCAGCTAACCTTTACATAAAGCACTACCATTTTAGGCTAATAATAATACGACACATTGTAGAGAAGGAATGTGGATGTGCCAGAGTCAATTCCTGATTAAACGGGGCAAAGTAATCCAAAACATCTCGACTCCACAGCCTACAGATTAGGTTCTATAACATGGCCTGTTGCGATGTTTTGCATTGACTGAGGGATCCTACATGAAAGTGTCCCCCCTGATCTTTAATATTTATTTGTAAGCCGGCTAAGCTTATACCTGACATCGCCGTCTCCTTAGCTCTCTGGTATGTTTAACTGGGTCTCATCCTGAGGGAGGTCCCTCTCTATTTCGGATTGTGTTTCTGATTTAGCTTCATGCACCCTGATTCCTACATCATTGCCTGAATTTCTGAGCCAGAAATCTCCTCCTTTGTGCACTCCATATTATTATGCACTACATAATAATAAACAAAGGAAAGACATATTAGAAGCCCGAGTACTTGGTTTGTTTTTGTCAAGAAGTCTGTTGTGTTTTTTGAGCAATGAAACAAAATACATTCAAGCCAAGGGCAGTTTTGTTTTTGTTGCTTTCATGGTTTAAACTAGTTTGCATGCTTTCTTATTTGAATGGTGAGAAGCCTTAGTGTTAGTTTCATGAACACAATCCCATCAATTATCATCTCTCCAAGACAGATCTATAGAAAGAACTAAAGATGGTGTTCAATTTGAAAACCTGAGATTTTGTTTACAAGACATTGATAGCAGGGCATCATGTTATGATCACAAATAATCATGCTGCTGCACATTGTGATTGCAGTATGACCTGGAATATATTTATTCTCTGAATTTAGTCACAGCTCTGGACTACTGGAGAACCATTGTTGGTCCTTAATTGTATCGTGCCACCAATCAGTCTGCTTCTTATTCAACTTGGATTTGTCCTAGAGGGCATGGTGGCTTAGTGGTTAGCATGTTTGCCTTGCACCTCTGGTGTTGGGGGTTCAAATCCCACCTCTACCCTGTTTGCACAGATCTTGCATGTTCTCCTGGTGTTTCCTCCAGGTACTTGGGTATTGTCCAAAGACCCACAGAGTGCGCTGATTGGCATTGGAAAATGATGACTCTGTCCTACTTTTGTCCCCGTTATGTAGTTTTGTCTCTTGAATTTCCCACTCTTTAGTATGATGCTTTGGTGTCAGTTACTTCAACTTCAACTTTTAAGAAAATGGTGTGTCCTGTATTTTATCTTCATGTCTGAACACACACCATATATACACTGTACATGGAGCACTACTTTACACCCTCTCCTATATATGGAGTCAGGAGGGTAATAAGTGTGTCTGGAATAGGCAGTGAGAGTTGTTGGGTTTACAGTTTCACCACGTCCCTGACACATTGCCTGGCCTTGTCTAAGAATGCTGTCTTTCCTGGCTCTGTTCCAGGGGTGTGTATGGTTAAAATGACTCTGTCTAATTTTTTTTTCCAAGGGATTTCTTACCAAGAGGCTCAGGGATTGTCACTCGAAGACCACTTGTGTTACAGCTAATCAGCTCCAGCTCAGGTTGGTACACACGTACATATGCACACAGTATGCACAAGTATATACATCCCTGTTGTGTGACTGCACAGGACTGACTCACTGACTCCGTGAAAATGTGCACTGTGCTTTCTCAACCATGACTTCCAGATTTGATCAGCTTTTGCATTTTATTCAATGAAGGAAAAGGAAAGGTGTGACCGCTGAATGTTTGATTACATGCATGAATTTTTTTTAACCACTTGGGGTCAGTGTGCCCCTACCTGTTCAATGGAACGACTTGTATCCGACGTGGACAAAAATAATCCGATATTAAGACAGTTAAGACAATATTCTGATTAAGAACCTTGCATTTAAATAGTGATTTAATCCAACTGAAATCATACTTGAAGTAAACAGAAATCGAATTAGGACGTGGAGTATTCCTGTTTTAGTCGCATTATGGAAATGCACTGAGACATGTACACACATTAATCACACTATTAACGTTGTGTGGGAGTTTTCACTGCATTTTGCGACAAGACACGTACACACACGGCAGTACGCAACCGTTTGACGGCAAACATGAATGAATTGTGTCCGAAACTGCGTACTTACTTACTATATAGTAGGAGAAATACATGTACTTCAGTTACTATATAGTAGGTAAGTATGCGGTTTCGGACCAATCCCATGGTTTCAAGCAGTCGTCTATGTGCACAGGCCGCTGTGGCTCTGGTGGCAGAGCGGGTTGTACACTAATCGTAGGGCTGGCGGTTTGATTCCCGGCCCACATGACTCCACATGCCGAAGTGTCCTTGGGCAAGACACTGAACCCCAAGTTGCTCCCGGTGGCAAGTTAGCACCTTGCATGGCAGCTGTGCTACCATTGGTGTGTGAGTGTGTGTGTGAATATGTGAATGAGACACAGTGTAAAGCGCTTTGGATAAAAGCGCTATATAAGTGCACCATTTACATATAGCATGACAAATAATTAACTGCATTTGAAGCTTTCTCAAAAATGAAACACTCAGTACCATAATGGAGACGAACTGTGTGCCGATATGTGAAATTCTGGAGGGGACGGCCTGGCGTGGGGACGTAAAATTTTTTGACGTTAATCGATCTATGTTCTATATCATGTAAAGTGGGAACATGAGAAACAAGAAGTATTCTAAAAGTGACTCATGTAAACACTTTAATCAGTATATTGTCTTATTCAGAATAAGGTCAATAATTAGATTATTGTTGTCCATGTAAACGTAGTCTATGAAAGGTTAACATCGTAATGTATTTATTAAACGCATTTCATTTGTTCTCCCGTGTCCTCTTTCTCACCTCTCCTTCCATCGGCTCTCGTAGAGTATGCCGAATTTCTGCATTGTAAAGGGAAGAAGTTTACGAACTTTGCTGAGGTTCGACACGAGATTGAAGCAGAGACAGACAGAGTAACAGGAGCCAATAAAGGCATTTCCTCCATTCCCATCAACCTACGTGTTTACTCACCAAATGGTACGATCATCATCTTAACAACACTCATCTCCTAAAATGGCGTTTTTACATTAACCATTATACAGTTATGTAACGTGAATGTGTTGTCATTTTCCTTCTCTCTCAGTGCTCAACCTGACTCTAGTATACTTGCCTGGCATCACTAAGGTTCCAGTAGGGGATCAGCCTCCAGACATTGAATACCAGATCAGAGACATGATCATGCAGTACATTTGTCGGGAAAACTGCCTCATCCTGGCTGTCACACCCGCAAACATGGACCTGGCCAACTCAGACGCCCTAAAACTGGCCAAAGATGTCGACCCACAAGGTGAGGGCCGAACAAAACAATACTGAATGCGCAATACTGAGTTTCCTGAGAATTTGTTTTGATCTGCGGTTCCTTTTTCTCAGGTCAGAGGACCATCGGCGTCATCACTAAACTAGATTTGATGGACGATGGGATGGATGCCAGAGACGTGCTGGAGAACAGAGTACTACCCTTACGTAGAGGTACACTGTGCTTAAATCAGTCTACAGTTAGGCCTTAACAAAGGCTAGTAGTGCTAGAATGCAATCAGTGTGCTTTTGAGTTAATGTTACTGGCACTGTTCGTAATTTTGTCATATCAGTATGGACATGTGTGGACAAATGTAGTGTGTGTAAAGCCTTTTAACTGTAAGCGAATCTGTATGAGGTCATGGTGTTGATATGAGACAAGTTCCCTTCCTGTAGTCCCACTGCCACAGAGTTTAGGTTACAGCCAGAGCTGGTCTGTAGGAACTGAACCGGTGCCAAGCAGTGTAGGCCATGCCCCCCACAGCAGCTAAAGCAAGGCCAGGTGCTGGGCCTTCATGCTTCGTGCTGGCACTGTAATGCATTAGACACACACACACTCATGCACACATCATACAGACTTTTTTATTTTCCATTCAGATTACTGTAGAACACTCTCTAAATATATTTCAGTTTTAGAGTGTCTTATAGACGTTCTATATAGACGGTATAATATTTGATTATTATTTCTTTTCCTGTCACCTTTCATTTGCATATTTATTATTTCTTTGTCAAAGAGCCTCTCTACTAATGTGTGTAAACCTCTGTGTATGTGTATGTATCTGGGATTGATGTAGGTTACATTGGAGTGGTGAATCGCAGTCAGAAGGACATTGAGGGGAAGAAGGACATCGGCGCGGCTATTGCTGCGGAGCGGGTGTTTTTCCTGTCTCATCCAGCTTACAAGCACATGGCCGACCACATGGGCACACCTTACCTGCAGAGGGTTCTCAACCAAGTGAGAGACAGTGATATATATATATATAAAAAACAAGCCTGAGATGGGTATAAATAACAGAATATTTAGGCTACGATGCAGCTTATCAGCTCCAAATCATGACAAAGGCATCCATAGGATCTCTTTAAACATTGTCCTATAAGTCCTATGTGGATACAGAAACGTATCCTAGCATTCAGTTGTATGGTAACTCTCTCATATCCATAGCAACTGACCAATCACATCCGGGACACACTGCCGGAGTTCCGTAACCGGCTGCTGTCTCAGCTATTCTCACTGGATAAAGAGGCTGAGGAATACAGACACTCGGACCCTGATGACCACTCACGCAAGACCAAAGCACTGATGCAGTGAGTCGCTACATGCAGTCAGAATATGATACCGTATAAACAGGAGCATAGAAACGTTCGCAAACAGAAATGTGATTCCTGACTAACCATCACTAAATTAGTTTTAATGCAGCGAGTCAGAATACTTGCATGCAAAACCAGAATTTTATGTAGACCTGTAAGGTTAATGAAGTTCACAAGTAATAATGAAAGATGTGGTGACGTACTGTAGACCTCCAACGGGAAGGAAAGTTTGGACACCAGACCTTCTTGGCAGATCGATAAGGTTTTTTTTATTTGAACTTTTGCTCTCCATATTGCTGTAAAGCAGTAAATCACTATGAGTAATGACTTCACATGGCCCTGATATCTATTCCCTGAAAACTTTCTTTTCGTTTTTTTTTTCTTCTTCAAATTCAATGAAATTTGTTCTTGAGTTGTTCTTGACAATACACACAGGTTTTGACACAAATTCTGTCTTCACACTAAACAAAAAACACATTCTCACAAATCGAGCTCTCTACTTATAGCTGTCTAGCCAAGTATCTTTGTGTCTTTCCCTCTCTGTCATCCAGGCTAATCCAGCACTTTGGACTTGACTTTGAAAAGATGATTGAGGGCTCTGGTGACCAAGTGGACACCATTCAGCTCTCAGGAGGAGCCAAAATCAATCGCATCTTTCATGAGCGCTTTCCCTTTGAGCTAGTCAAGGTGTGTGCCGGTCATCGCACATCTGCTTCACTGATTAAACTGTGCTTTGTATTAGAGGTCGACCGACAGTGGGTTTTTACCGATAACTAAGTTGGGCAGTACCTGCCAATAACCGATTAATCAACTGATAGTTTTTAAAGTGCCCCAATTCTACTATATTAAAAGTGCCTAATTTTGTTTGAGGTCTCGTACAATAGGTTTACATGTATCCAAGGTTAAAAAACGCTTTGATTTTCTCATAATTTCATTGCAGCATCACCTCTTTTTCTCAGTGACACAAACGACTTGCTTAAGGATCCGTCCACTCTAAACTCCTCCTTTCATAGACCCTACTCTGCCCTGATTTGTCAGATGTCCCAGTCTGTTTTGATTGGTCTACCACTTACAGCGCATGTCAGAAAAGAAACGCCCATTACTGTATCTGTATTTCAGCTCAGTAATAATGTCATCGGTTTTACCTTATCAGTTTGAGCCCGAGTCTGATAGCGATATGTTGGAAGATCAACCCGCACCCCCATCACAAGCACGACGAGTACAGAACGTATCTCAGTGCTAAGTTTCCATGTAGTTTGACGTACATTGAAGATTAGATGTTAGAAGTGTGCAGTTCCTCTATATCAGCTGTAACAAGTGTACAACAAACGATGTGTATATTTCTCATTTACTGAGGTGCGTGTGTTGGGACTGTACCAGAATTTCCATTAATCAACCAAATTTTAGGTAATATTCGGCCCACGGCTGTTCAACAGAGGTATTTCAGGACCGTAACGTGAGTTAGCTGGCTAGCAGAGGCCTACAGCATCTACAGAAGACCAGAGACTGGGTTTTTTGTTACAAACCACAACACGTGCTGAGCTGTTTTCATCGGCTGAGCGCCAGCACGATTGGTGTGATTATGTAAAAGTAGGTGTCAATGTCTTACTGTAGGGTCAGTCATATGCAAATGTATTTGCCCATGTGACATCACAAATCCTGCCACATCGACTTTGGAGCTTGGTTAATTAAATTCTTTTTTTTTTTTTTTTTTTTTTTAACTGAGGAGGACATATTAAGCTAGGAAACTTGCAGCACGTTTTATTGGTACAGTGACCTCTTATACGTCAAGAGATCAAGGAAAATTTGATTTCCCATTACATGACCCCTTTTACTATTAATAAATATTAAAGTGAATGAAAGATAAACATCCAAACTGTATCAAAAAACACTTCAAATAACACAACAAAATTTGTCAGTTTTTATTTCGCCTTTCGAAACCGCTCTCGTACTCTCATATAATGACAGTGGACCCTTCTCAGCTGCTCCGCTACCGGGAAAAACTGTCGGTGTAGATTTTTGCAGATAACTGATAGTTCCAGCAATCGTTTATCGGTGCCGATTAATGGGCAAAGCTGATCAATCGGTCGACCTCTACCTTGTAGTAGTCCACACTCATTTGTTGTTGTTCGCTCATCAGATGGAGTTTGATGAGAAAGAGTTGCGGCGTGAGATAAGCTATGCCATCAAGAATATTCACGGGATCAGGTCTGGCTTTCAAACACCACACCTTTATTCCACCTTTAGTCTAACAGTATATTATACTCTCAGTTCATAGATACACATGCTGTTTTTTGGTGGTCTGGTTTGTTTGTCTAGGACAGGCTTGTTCACTCCTGACCTGGCATTTGAGGCCATTGTTAAGAAAAAGATAGTGAAGCTCAAAGACCCGTGTATTAAATGTGTTGATATGGTCATCCAGGAGCTCATAGCCACAGTGCGGCAGTGCATCAGCAAGGTATTATAAGTGTGTGTGCGTGCGTGTGTAATATGGAGTGCACGTAAAGCATGTACACGTGTAATTGTGGATCTTTTTGGTCTGGCGTCTAGTTAGGGACCTTTCCGAAGCTCCAGGAAGAGACAGAGAGAATAGTGACCACACACATTCGGGAGCAAGAGAGTCAAACCAAAGACCAGGTGAGAACGAACCTGCACGTAAATCTCTTATCAATTACTTCAAACTTTATTGTCCACAATGAATTCAATTTGCCTTGTCTTCTGTTATCTTCCACACTATTATCTTCCAACAGATTTTCCTTTCAATAAACATTCAGCTTTCCTACATCAACACCAATCATGAAGACTTTATCGGATTCGTCAAGTGAGTTCTCGTTTCTAGTACTCATTCAGGACAGGTTACGATGTATGGTGAAAAAAAATGCTATTCTGTTCCTGTTACTCTTTTTCTCTATTTCAAGTGCGCAACAGAGAAATAATCCGATTACTAGAAAGGCTTCCACATGGAACCAGGTGAGTCAGTGTCATGTAAATGGGAGTCAGATGGTGTGATCTAGAGCTGTACATGGGACTGTTTTTTCAAAACTGCTTCCCCAAAAGCTGAACGCTCCACAAGTTATTTCTCCAGTTATTTCATATAGCTGTTATTTCAGTTTGTTTTCCTGAATACGTAGACAGTGTTAGGAGATTTTATTCCCACTTACTTAACCTGTCCTGTTTGTTCAGACAGCAAAATAGGATAGTTTCCTGTTTTTTAAATTTTTGTATTAAATTAAAGAGACACGTACCATTAGATCATTTAAAATGTTTTAAAATGTTTAATTTGATTAAATAAACTAAACAAACTAAGGTATATCCGTTGATTTTAAATATCATGGTAAAAGTATCTGTTGATTTTAAACATCATGGTAAAAGAACTTTAAATAAAGTTAAACATCACTAACGTGAGTAATCATTTGAGAGCCACAAGAACGATAACAAGCTGAAGACGAAGTTGTCTGAGAGATTGTCCACCATTTTTTGCCCGAGCTGAGTGGTTTCAGAAAACATGATGTCATTTCCAGTAAGCAAACACAGTGAGCATCTGTGCTCCCTGGTATTTGCGGTGCAACGTGGGATTTTTTTAGAGCGCAAACGTTCCAGTGCACCGGCAGGACATTGCGATTGAGACATCCCTAAATATGGCCGACTTCCTTACCAGTGCCCTGACTACTGACCAAGAGAGCTCTTTCTATTTGACATATAATCTTCATTTCTGACCTGCACGTGATTAAAAACGTGCCACGCTTGCAGGCTTTCCTGAAATGCCAGTCCCGATGCACATCTCTAGTGTGATGCTGTTAGTGTAGACTTGCATTAGTCAAAGACGAAGTTATGAAGCTTTTGTGATGATGTACCTAATGTCCTCTTTCTGCCTTGTCTGTGGTTTGTGTTTCTTTCCTCAGTTTTGCTGTTAGAAATTTGCTATGAATTCATCACTAATGTCTAACACATTGAGCTTCTTTTAGCGTTCTCATGTATTGTTTCCTGTTGCAGCTTGTAGTGCAGTACGCTAATATGGCCGTTTGTTGTTTCTCTGCCCCTACTACCACCTGCTCCTTTATATTATTTTGTCACTCACATTCATTTCTAGTATTATAGAACATGCAGCAGTTGAAAAACAATCATTTTCACATTCTTAAGGTGACGTTCACACATACAGCGACTGGCAAAGCGACCTGAGGTTGTTCGTTTTCAATGAGAGCTGGCGATTTCTTGCAACATGAGCGACTCGACTCGAAGTTCAGAAAAGTTTAACTTTATGCAAATTTGGAGCGACTTGGTGCAGTGACTACCAAAGAGAGTAAAGACAGTAGAGCGCACGTGATCTGTGATGCTGCCTACATGTCTGAATTGTTTCCTGAACCCAGACGGTCCAGCCCTTGCTCTTTCACTGCAGATAGATGGCCACAATGGCAAAGAGCTCGCGCTGCTTCTCCTTCATCTCGTAGGATACGATGCACATATACACTGGTGAATTTTATACATGAGCGCTCTCCCTCCAGAAAACTGATTTGTTATCAAAAGTCGAATGCTAGTTGCAACACCGACTTATATATAAACGTTACTATGTCAACCAGTATTAGGAACATGTACTGGCGACATCATGAAGTCACTTGCAGCGATAAACTCACCATATGTGTGAGCGTACGTTTATAACGTCATGTAAAGCTTATTCTGAAGGTAACTTATTCCCAGGTCTTCCTTTCCTTGTCTTTCATTTTAATTCCATCCTAAGCCTACTTCCCTTCCCTTCATTTCACATCACTTCACTTCCCTTCACTTCTCATCCCCTCCACTTTATATGTATTTTTGTGCTCATGCACTTCTCAGCCTGTACTGCAGGGGGCATGGTGAGTAACTCACATACACACTGCATGAAGTCTCTGTGTTATCACAGTCACTGTTTAACGCTCCAGAAAAGGCACTTATATCTAATTCAGAAGATCAGACTGTGCAGATGTGGTTTAGAAATCATTGGAATATTCAGATTTGTCTGTTTCGACAAAGCCAGATCAGAATCTGATTTAAAGACTGTGAAAACAAAA
>JAOUWY010000052.1:5324199-5334955 GCA_025728095.1 Prietella phreatophila | reverse complement strand
GTCTGAGCTCTAAAATCTTTCCAATACTCACCTGAAGCTTTTACTGAGAGTACAGGCCATGGTGGTTTTCAGTTCGAACTAATTTAGGCTTCAAAAGCACACAATGGGTGTAAATGACACCACTGTCTGTTCATGTACTGTACAGTCATTGGCTGGTATACTGTATATGGCAAAGCTGTCCACTGAGTCAATAAGTATATATTCAGGTTGGGTTTTTTCCCTACTCATTTTCATTTCCCCCATCTCTCCATCAGCACATAGGAACAAGTTGTGGTTTCTCAGGTTAGAGCCATCAGTCAATGTAATGCTTGGACCCAAGTATTATCTCTCCTCATTCTAACAGCACTCCTCTACCAAACCTGCTGTCTTTTCTTTCATCCTGCCATCATCACAGCACAGGCAGCGCTTCACTTTTATACCTGAGGTTTTTGGGCTAGACCTAGCCAACGCTTACAGCTTTCAATCCTCCGTGCTTCCTAAACGAATTCTCGAATTATTCAGGAAGAAAAATCTGTCTCTACATAAACTCTCCCCCATCATCATGTTCTTTTGGATGTATGGTTAAAAGATTCACTTTGTTGGGATCTTGAATATATAATCTTTATTACATGTACAATAAATAAAACATTTATTAACATATTATTAATCATATTTCAGAGTAGCTTTTTAATAACACATTTTAAGAAATACTGCTCCAGTTATCGGTTGAGCCTTGGGTTACTTATTTAGAACTTTAGTGAATAAACGAATAGTTGTTTCGTAAAACGAGTAGTCCATACCTAAAATAGTGCTTAACCTGAGATTTCATGTAAAAGTGCTAAACAGACAACACGAGCAGTCCTTTTCGCATCGGTGCCCGAAACATCCACATCAACTCAGAAAGCGGGACAGGTCATCACTGATCTCAGCCTCATCCCACGGCCCGTGGATGTTGTCCTTGTGCCTCTGTAGACGCACCAGCAGCAGCGGACACACCAACGTTAGTACTACTAGAGTTAGAAACAGGAGAAGCGCTCCAGCGGGCCACAAAGTACCAACACCAACAACTCCACACACGCACACCATCCCGGCCGCCCAGGGGAAAGTCCACTCAGCTGTGCGTCTCAGTCGCTGCAGCAGACACGGCCAGAGTGCAAAGACGAGCAGGGCACAGCTCAGCATGGCGAAGGTGTGCAGGGTCCCAGGCAGGCGCGATGCCAAGCACACAGAGGCGAAGAGCGCAGCGTTGAGCGATAGGCTGCCTGGCAGGCTCGGCTGTGTGTACGGGAAAGACGCCAGGTGTGCGATAAGCATGCCAGCGGACATGGCGTACACTGTATCCGTGCTCACTGACTCGGTTAACGTCTTGAGCACTGGTGAGAAACCGAAGGTAAAGGCCATGAACACGGCAGCGCTCTGCAGGTCGGCGCAGCGTGTCCTCTCTCGGTCGATCCCTCCTCCCAGAGCCTCGTAGAGCGTGTAGCCCAGCACCGAGCATCCCAGGCCGGTCCAAAGCAGCGTCAGAGGACCCACATTTCCCTGCTCCATGTAAGACCACAGCGTGAGGAACAGGGCCACGCACGAAAGCTGCTGAGAGACTAGCCCGGTTTCTCGAACCACTGCCCAGTAGCTGTACCGACGCACTCTGATGTTGCGTCGAAGCTCCTCTAGGAAGCGGCGGTCCACGTAGTTGTCAGGGAACGGCTGGCGCTCATACAGCACTTTACGCCAAGGCACAGCTGGACTAGCACCTGCATCACTGTCTGCGCCCATTACTTGCAAATGACATGTGGTACACAGCAAAGCCTTAGACTGTGGCTGAATCCCAGATTATACACAGGGTTATTATATGAGTTACAGATTCCACAGTGCACTGGACTTGCATTAAGGAGCCGTTTGGGTAAAAAGTTCTGACAGGCAGGAACAGATACAGGAAGTGTTCCTGTTATTCAGCGTTGTCTCTACCTCTGCGCTGGCTTAATGAAGATTTACAGTGTAATCCGCTGACATTTCGCCATGTTGACCGGAATCCTGGATGAGGAGGAAAAGGATGACGGGTAAAGCAGGTTTTATATCCGCTTTTCATACAAAAGACTTCCGCTTCATACCGTGACTTCCAGGCTCACTTCCACAAGACAGCCTCGAAATGCACCATTAACAAATTGTACATAAAACCGCTCACGAGCCATTCATTTGTTCAACACGTTACAAGAAACGCTAAATCTTTTACAGGACCAACTCTAATTCCTCCACCGCTGATTAAACATCGCCTATGCCTATAGGAATTCCCGGAAGTGACGCCTTTGAAAACAGGAAGTGTGCGTACGTGCAATTGTGCCCCCTGCTGAAAGAGGAAAGCATGAGCTGATGTCAGGGTGGAGGAAGATCATATTAATGCATTAAACTAAAGCTTTGTGAAATAAACTTTCTATACGCAAGGATGTCAAGCTCATTTTTAGTTCAGGGGCCACATAAAAAAAGTCAAATTAGATGTCAAGTGGGCCGGGCCAGTAAAATCATAGCGTAGTTACCTATAAAGAACAATAAGTCCCTTCGTTTTCGTGCAAAGAAGTAATTAGGAAAATCTTCATATTTAGTGAAATATCCTTTTACAAAATATCATGAACAACCTCAAATTTCTTAAGACAAACGTGCAATTTACTTCTGATTATTATCTACATGTGTGCGTTACAACTGGCCACAGTATAATAACAGCAGAAGGCGCATTGCTGCCATCTGCTGTTCGGTCTGTTTTTCGGTCCGGCTTCGTATACTCTGACTAAAACAGTGCGCCCCTAGCGGATAATTTAGGAATAGTATTTTATTTCAAATTTCTAGTTCATGTCTTTTATGAATTTTTTTCCACTTTCAAAATTCATCCTGCGAGCCGGAATGAACCCCCTAGCGGACCCGGACGTCTGACACCCATGTTCTCTAGGATTTAGACTGGAGAAATATTGATCAAGGTGTGCCCTCCTGTCAATATACTGGCCTTTTAATTTTTTTATTTACAACCCCAATTCCAAACAAGTTGGGACGCTGTGCAAAATGTAAATAAAAACAGAATTCAGTGATCCACAAATCTCAAACCCAGATGTTATTCGCAAAACATATTAAATGTTTAAACTGAGGAAATGTACCATTTTAAGAAAAGATGGCCACAAGACGTTATTACTAAAAAGAAACAGAAATGTGCACTGTTACTAAAGCTTTTAAATTAAAGCTATGAGGAGGTAAACAGATTATGTAACTCCGTGAGTTTGTTTTTATTTCTTAACACCAAGCTGCTTAAACTGCATATCAAGAATTTATGTAACACATTATGTTATTAACATAACAGTCTGTTATGTTAAATAAAGTTCATTAATTAAAGCAAAGCAAGTATACTTTACCTGTGCACACCGCTGTTGATCGTCTCCCCTCAGATACAGAGCTGCAATAGCAGTCCTGCACGCAATTCTCAAAATGTCCACAAGATGGCGCTATTTATCAGTGGATCCGATATTACAAAACCGATATCCGATAATGGAAAAATGCTTAAATATCTCGGGGGAAATATCGCTAAAACCTATTATCGGTTGATCTCTACTAACCACAGATGTATATTCAAAAGGTTAAGGTAGTCTGAGAATTAACTACTACATTAAAGAAATTTAAGAAAATAAATAAATATAGACCATAAGTAGTATTCACTGTTACATAATACAACGGAGGCATCACTAAAGTGATAATTCAATATATAGACATATAGTTAAAAGAACAGAAACAATGCATTTTGCAGAAAAAACACCCCACAAAGGAAAATTCACCATTAATAACATGCAGTGCGCCCATATATGGATAAGCTAGCTGTACAAATGCGCAGCATTCAAGGAAGCATAATGGCGGTCACTCGTCCGGCATTATAAATCACATACAGATCACTAACAAATCACTAAGAACCCAGAACATCCATCCCCATATTAATAAAGACTGAATAATGACAAATAAGTACCAAATGATAGCTATATGTCCGGGCATTCTCATATAGATATAAATCCAAATTATGCTTAGTGTAGGGTGAATGACTAAAACTTTGACAACACCTCGTCAGCAACAACCACAAACGAACTGGAATTTTGTGCGGTCTCAGTTATGGCTCAAAACAAATCACCATTACGCAACAGCCAGGCCAACTCACAACATGGCTCGGCACCTGCTCAACTCGGAATTACACTTCACCCTAAAAATCACTCCTGAGGGAGCCTTTGATACAAGCAATCACATCATCAGTAAACACCAGTGACCTGTTCACATTGGTAGCCATACATGCCCATGTTGCAACACTTCCTCCACCATGTTTGGCACATGATGTGGTATGCTTTGGATTCCTTTCCTTGGCCATACTAGTTTCCCCTATCTCTCTGATAGCGATTGGTTATGTTTTTTTTCATCCTAATGATGGCCTCCGCAGAAGTATAAACCAGGCTTTACGCTTCATCGTACATGGCCATGACGTGCTGAAAACAAAGTGTAAATAGGATAAAGAAACGATTCCAAAAATTTACTATAATTAAACATTTTAATGACTTCTGTATTAATTCTTTGATTTTGATTCTCACAAAGTTCAACAATGGCACAGTCAATATATCACAGCAATCAATATATATAATAGCAATATAATTAATATCAAGGCAAATACAAATCCAGGTATTTTAGAGGAACTTCTTACTCGTCATATAGACTAGAGGTGTGCATCAGGACCTGGATCCTGCCGGAACTAACAGGAGCAGGTGCTCACATATGTGAAGCGTGTGTGACAAACGGGACATCTTTAATAACATGAGTGAACTGGATTCTCGTGTAGCGCTCATCACGTTCGTCCAACTTCTTGCAGCTTCTTCGTTACAAGTGAAAATCTAAACTGCAGGAGCAGCCTGGTTTCATGCACACCTCTAACCAGTATTTACACTCCTGCTCACTAAGAGCATAAAACAAGCACTGCAGTACAAACCATATTACATGGCATACAATATATTTTTAAAAAGGGATTTGTTTTAGATATTCCAAATGCACATTAAAACATATCTATTCTACGCAGTAGATTTCCTGAGGATTTAACAAATGCTGATAAAGAGCCAGTATGACTATATACTCATCAGATGTTGGCTTTTCATAGGTAGGTATTAAACAGCTGGTGATGCACGGTATATGTTTAAAATGACAACAACAAATACACACCATAAAGCTAGCTGTGAGGATATGTGTAGGGAAGACATTAAATTAGATCAACTGTGACTCGACGCGTGTTTGATGCAAAGTAGTCATTAATTTTGTATGACGTTGTTAGAGAGATGAACTTCAGAAGCTCGACATTAGAAGATATAATGCTTGATAACCTGACTTAATAATGAATCTTCCTGTTAATGAAAATGTTTGGTGTAGATATGCCACAGGAGGAGCATTTCATCAACTGAGTTTTCACTAGTAGTCTCTGAGTACGCCACTGACTCTGCTCGGGATACGTGCGTAGAGGCAGGATTCATCTCGTACTGGACACGCGAGGTCGACTTCAGCTAAGCCTGAGATCGTACATCCTGGAAACAAATGGCAAAGCCTAAAATTTCTTTCGATAAATTGCTCCAGGTCACATCAGGAAACGCCTGACTCGCTCAGCTGGCCGTTGCGCTGCTGCAACTGGAGTTGTGGTCGGAGAAGGCCAGAGGAACAGCCATGTGATCTGCTCCGCTGGCCTGTAGTGATCTATAGCCGCAGGATAACTTTCCCTTTACTCCACGGTGATTCTGGGCCAAACGCAGCCCTTGGTATGGTCCATGAGGGCAGCTGACACAGCGGGGAGCGTCTGAAGAAGTGGCGTTGTCGTTAGGTCTTAAATCATGGCTGTTTTGTAGCATTGTGATAAGGATTCCTCAGCTATCTTATAGAGCACCTCTACAGCAGACGGTTCACTTACAGGAAAAAAACCAAGGCAGCCTGAAGTATAGTAAAGTTTTGGCACAGTTGTTTTGTTTCGCTTGGAGCAGGCAAACCATTTAAAATGCGTCACAATATTCCCTAAACAGATTTCATCTTGCTACCCAGGGGGGGACCCAAACCAAAACAAACCAAACAATAACTATAAGCAGTGTAGATGTGCATCGGTGTGTCAATTATTTTCTACAGGCAGTGCTGTTATCAGGTTGATGAAATGTACTCTAAAATGATGCTATAAGAAACTGCAACAATATCAGTTAATACTTTAAGTTAAAAATGTGTTGTAAGATCGGTCACCTATAGCAGCTTAGAGATCTGGTTCTCTTAATTTATAGGCCGAGAAAACAAACCAGGGTATTCTTGGCTCAGCTTTAGTTGGCAGAAGTAGTAGGAGGATTTGGAGAGTAAGGGATGATGGTGAGAAAATGCCTCTTTTCAGTCCCCGGAATTTCTCCTCCCAGATGTTCGGCTGAGGTTACGTGCGTGTTTGCCTCTTGTCGTTGAAAAGGCTGCGCAGCAGGTAGACCTGCACGCAGGACACCACCATCATCACCACCACATTGGTGAAAGACCAGATGTTGACGCGATTGTAGTTGCTCTCCTGCAGGTTACGATCACGTGCCTCAAACGCCTTCAGCACCGTCTGAATCTGCAGACTCTTCCCTAACCGGGCCTTCACGCTGTTGATCGTGTCCTTGGGAGAGAAGAACACACAAACAGTGAGCTCAGACCACTCGCGAGTCCTCCTTCCATTAATAGCAATAATGTGTTCTAGTCCACCTTTGGAAAAGAGACGTACGACATGAGCCCTATCTCGACGGGATTCCATTTTCATGGGATCCTCCCGTTACTTCCTATGTTACAGGTGCTACTTGCTGTATTTAGTCTCATGGTGTGCTCATCAGTGACCCTCCCCCAGATAATTAAAAACGTCCTGAATCTCGTTATGAAAACGGATGCGTCTCATATACTTTGTGATTACTTTTTTATTGTTTCAGAGTGTCTTTTTGACCGCTTAGACACCACGCTGTGAAGTGATCATGTGGCACAGACATTCAACCTGCTAGAAATTCACACCTCGTGTAGGAATTCTATTGCTCTCCAGGTGCAAGAATATTATCAGTGAATAGAAGACGTGTAAATTAAAAAAATATTACAGATGTCCCCCTGATAAAATAAAGCAATCCATATAGGGCTATAAACAACAATCATTTTATTTAAAAACAAATAATATACAATTAATTAATAAAATTTTGTTAAGTGGTGCAATTTTTATTATTTTTCTTTCCCCTTACAGTAAACACAGTAAACATTTACTGACACCGGCTTGGAGAGAGTCTTCCTGTTATGCCTGTAATGTTGGAGATATTTTGTAAAGGGATCTCTGTCCACATCGACATTCTGAGCGCCGTTAGTCTGTGGTTAACATGCATCACTTTGTGCTACTGCAGAAACACTTCCTGCACAGCTGTGGTTTTAATCTTGAACTTCCTGAAACTAATATTGGGTTGGAATCTGTTTATAACCTGTGGGCCAAAAGCGAGTGACAGAATGGTGGAATGTGGTTGGTTCAAGAACCCGTATTTATTTGGAAAATTCACGCTCCCTGTCCTTCGCAGATATTTTTATTCAGAGTGACTTGCGCTGCGTCCCAATTTGCCTACTATCTTTACTAAATAGCATCCGAGTTTAGAATTAGTGTGTCTCGAACAGTGGTATGTCAAGAAGAGTATCAAAAAAGGTACCCGGATGGTCTACTATTTCCGGAAGATTTTCAAAGTGTGGAAACAGTTTTTTCAGCAGATTTATTTTACTCGACTGTTTCAGCTGTCATCATTTTTCTTACTGACGTTAAATAAAAACAGTGCTGAAACCATATATTTCATAGTCGTTGGAATTAAGGCGTTAGAGTGACGCGTTTTTGGCCACATACTTCACTCGTACTTTTGAGTCACTGTTTTCCGTTAAAACATGTTGCTGATTTTGCCGATCTTGTGAAACGACTTGATAATTCCAGTGTAAAGGGCTTGCCCCGTTTGCTGCTTTCATTTTCGCAAAGCCTACCCGTGTTCGCAGAGCAAACTTAGCTAGGAGGATCTTTTTCAAGCATAGAAAGCAGTTTGTTCCCTCACCATGATGTCTTCCAACTTCATGTCCAGCAGGTCAGCGCCTTGCACATACTCCTTCCAGTTCTCAGGGTCTTCTCCATCATCCATGTTGTCCAGAATGAGCTCGAAGAAAATAATCTTCTCAGACACGGCACTGAAGGTGTTGTCGAAGCAGAACTTGTAGTCTCCTTCCTCGGTCTCCACCCTGAGAAAAGACCGCCACACACCATTAAGTATGTCTAATGTTAAATAATAAGTTTAGACATAAAGAACGAGTTAAAAAGTGTATTAAACCTACGTATGAACTCCATCAGACTTCCTGAAGTCAGAGGCCAGAATGTGACCAGTGGGAGAGGACAGGTAGAAATCCACATCCAGTCCTGCACCATCCAGGACCTGCAGGTTCAACAACAAGCAGGAAATCGGTAAAGCATATTTCGTCGTAATGTCTCTCTAAACCAGGCGGGAATCCCAGAAGACCACAAGCCAACAATGTGCAATAATGACCTTTTGCCTTCAACTCTGGCTTTAGTTATGTGTATTTCATAATACTGTTCGGATGGTGCCACGAGTCTGCTCTTTACTGATGTGGAAACTACTCTCACTGACCACATTATTAAGAACATGTGGACATTCATGAAATGAAGCTGAAGACTTAAATGATATCCGGATAATCAGTTTCAACAAACCTGTGCTCACTGTGGCCTCGAATGTGTGACATGAGTGGATGACCCTGTTCTGGCTGAAGAAAAGCAGACCTTATGTGTGGGGTTTTTTTTGTTTTGTTTTTTTGCACCAAACATACCTTTTCAAATTATGGAATTGTTACACCTGTTGGAATCGGTCTTATCAAACCAGAACACATTTTGGCACAAGGTTTGGGGTGATTTAGTTGAGCTTGGGTTTTTACTTTGGTGAGAAAGGTCTTCTGTCTAGCCATCCTACCCCACAGCATTTTACAGTCACTGTATCTTCATATTAAACCTATAATGAATTACAGTAAAATAATGTGTAGAAATAAAAATGAGAACAGTACATGCAAACTCTGCATACACAGGATGGAGGTGAGATTCAAAACTCCAAACCCTGGAAGTGCGAGACAACCGTGCTGACCACTAAGCCACTGTATCCCCGTCCCATTAACTCTCAGTTACACCAATCAGAAGCTTCTGAGAGTCATTAGATCAGTTCCTGTGGTCGTCCAGTCTGTTTAAAGAGACAGTCAATGTGGTGTACATACATTTTTCACCCACTGGAATTCTGACATAGTGAATTAAATCCATCTCTTAAAAAAAAAGACCTCTCATGGGAACAAAGCAGACTCCCTGATCGATTCACCAGAAGAAAATGTTTGCAGGAAATGTGAAATATGCATTGGGAAAGGCTGAGACTGGATATCTTTAGCCTGCGTCATACTGTATATTAGAGTATACATATTGTTACAATATTCCTTTAGGCCTTTGCCACCCCGGGGGGGGCTTTGCCACCCTAGGGCTGAAAACCTGGACATGCCCCTCAAACTACTGACTCCTGAACCTGCAAGGAGTTACACTGCACGAGGCCATGGACTCCAAACCGTGCAGTAAACACGAACAGAAAGAGAAAAATCAATGTGTCCACCTGATACTCGATTTCCAGGGAGGCGTCTTTCTTCATGGTCTGGTAGAAACACTCCTTGTGGCCGGGAGGGAGAGTAAAGGTGAAGTCGCTGTCCAGAGACTGTGTGAAAGCGCCGCTGACTGAACTCCACTCCGACACACACAGCCATACCAACACTGCCACACAGCCCCAGCTCCGCCGCATGATAACAACAACACGTTTTTATGTCAGAACGCAAACAATTAAAGCCAAAAAACCACAAGTTTAAATTAACAACTTGCTCGTAATTTAACTCAACTTTCCTATGAAACTTCTCAGTGTGTGTGGACACCTCAGCCTACTACCTCAGGACCCCGCCGCCCTAAAGCAAGAACTACATGTAGACTAACAGACCATTCGTTTGTTTATTTATTTATTTATTTATTTTTCATTCATTTATTTATTGATACAAAATATAACATAATATATAAGAAAATATGTTATCTCTAACGTTAAAAAGGGGTGGGGGCGTGCAGGCGAATATCACAGACACCCTACACTGCGTTGCATTACGGGAAATCGAGTCAATCCTTACCACTCGCTTACTTTTTTTGTTAACTTGTAGCTGGGACTATAGTTTAACGCCTGTCTGTGCCGTAACATGTCGTTTTAGATTGACTCGCAATACTCCAATTTGATGATTTAAGTGAAGCGTTAACATTTTTTAATACTACAACGCGGTTGAAAGCTCGACTCTGTTTGGTACTGTGTAACAGCTCTGCATGGGAAAGTAGTTCCGGGTGTGACGTGAACGATCGGTTCATATTATATTAACCCTGTGAAGCCTGACATGTCATATATAGCCAGAAAATTCTGTCTTTTTTAACTGAAGTGTGTATTAAACCCTTTATCTATTTTAAAAAATAATAATATAATTTACATATATGATTTTTTTGTATCAGCCACCGTGAACCTAATGGTAATACATACTGTCTAGGTTAAAGCTCTGGGTTACTGATCAGAAGGTTGTGAGTTTGAGCCCCCAGAGTATGTCAATCTTCTGGAAGCTCAGTTTGCTGGACAGAGTGAAGAGACCGTCATTTCCCTGCATGCTTTGC
>JAOUWY010000052.1:5275577-5293132 GCA_025728095.1 Prietella phreatophila | reverse complement strand
TACTAAGTCATGTTTTGCAGAGGGGTCAAATACTTATTTCCCTCATTAAAATGCAAATCAATTCATAACATTTTTGATATGCGTTTTTCTGGATTTTTTTGTTATTCTGTCTCTCACTGTTCAAATAAATCTACCATTAAAATTATAGACTGATCATTTATTTGTTACTGGGCAAACGTACAAAATCAGCAGGGGATCAAATACTTTTGCCCCTCACTGTATACGTGAACATTAACATATAAGAGTTAAACTATTGCTTGAATGTTGTCTTGTGCTGTGGGTAGGTGGCTGAACCTGAGGGAGGGACTGATCCCCCTGTCCCTGGTAAAGAGGACATCCCCACCTTTGATGAGTGGAAGAAGAAAGTGATGGAGGTGGAGGAGAAGAAAAGTAAGAAAATATTTTCAACCAAACATACACTGCTCATGCAGCAGTACTGTATAGTATTTTGTTAATGTGTACGTGCTTTCAGCGATTCACGCTTTTAATTTAAACGTTTGTGGACCCCAGATCATCACACCCATGTGTAGGTCTTTCACACTGAGTTGGAAGTGCACAATAGTATAGTATGTCTCTATAGACTGTAGCGTTATAATTTCCCTTCACTGGAACTAAGAATCCCAAACATGTTCCAGTATAACATTGCACCTGTGCACAAAGTGAGGTTGGACTGAAAGAACTCTAGTGTCCTGACCTCAACCCCACTTGAACACCTTTGGGATGAACTGGAACACTGATGTTGGTAAGGAGGTCTGGGGTGCAGACACTGTCTGATCTCATTAATGCTTTTGTAGGTGAATGATCACAAATCCCCATAGCCACGCCCCAAAATCAAGTGGAAAGCCTTTCCAGTGGAGTGAAGGTGGTTATAACAGCGAAGTCTGGAACGGAATGGCCAACAAGCATGTATGAGTGTGATGGTCAGGTGTCCACATGTTTCAGGATGCACTTGGCCGAAAACAGAAATCGAAATGTTAAAAGATATCCTGTTGGTGTTTTGTACTTTGCATATTGAACGGGACGTCGTGCTTTCAGGTGGTGTATCAAACCTGTCATGGAGAAGTGCTTCGGCACCATACCCCCTCTTAAAAACTTCTGCTGAACAAACCCTGCAGATGGCAAATTTGATGTCCATATCAGTATTTCCAATCTGCTGACCTGATCGGTGTTTGCCGGGTAGCGCCGTGGTAACCCTTGGCTAGATCGAGAGTGAAATCTGAGCTCTGCGTTCCCTGTTTTCAGCGTGGACATGCATCATTACAAACATGGATAGACACTTGAGAGTTCACTGGTACAAAAGTAACAGTCACAAAATTGTGGAAAAATTGATGGTCATCTTTCACCGTTTTCTTGAATCTGTGTGATGACCTGAATGTTGACTCCTACATTGATGGTGGTTCTGTTATACTATGGGGGATTTTGCTGAATAGCTTGGGTCCACTTGGAGGGTAGTGTCACTCAACCCAAATGAACACTTTTTTGGGGGGGATCTTTTCAAGTCAGGTGTACTGTTTCAGAACCCTCTATAATAGAGTAGTATCTGCTTCAGTGAAACAGACAAGTCTACTGTTAGAGGCTGACTTACACTTTTCAAAATATCCTTCTTGAAATTTCTTTTATTGCTCTTTTACTTCAGCTCCTGACGTTTCAGACCATGTACCATCAGTTGTTTTAAAGAATCAGTCTTCGTGCTTGAATTGAATCTAAAATAACGACACGTTTGTCCAATGTTTATAACATGTGCACGGCTTGTTTTTAAAGCAGAAATGGCTGACCTAGAACATTCTGAGCCAAAAAGAAAACAAGTAGGAATAGGCTGTTACTTGAGCTAATGTAAAGCGATGATACTACACGTACACACTGCTGCAAAAGTAGGTTATCAGGCGGTGAGAATGACTATATACATTCCGTACCTTGCATGCATTCATTAAATTCAGAAAAGAATGCGATACTTGGGTCTTCTGGATATGAAGCTGGATCACGAACGGTTTGTACAGATCCATGCTTGAGAATCAACTTTTCAGTAAATCTTGCTTTGTACTGACCCTCGTTCACAAAGCAGTCTGGTGTAAAGTAATTCAAACAATCATGCACGAATTTAGCTATTATTTGGGGTACATTTCCTTCAAAAACAAAACTTCTCCACTGTGTCTTAATTGGCTCTGATGTGCATAGTACATGAAGACTTGTGTTCATTCTTACAGCCTACAAAATGGCACTTATGAAGCTGAGACATTCCTCTCATCACTGTAGCTGCTCCAGCACGGAGAATATGGCGGACTGTGTGCAGCTCTCTCAGGAGGAGCTAATATGATGCTAATAGGGAAGAGTCTGTCACCAGTCTCGGGCGGGGCCTGTTCTATTGTGGCGTCACGTTGAATAGAAAATATAAACTACTCATTCTGAGACACAGTTTATGATTTATGGGGAATGAGTGAGGCACTTTAAAAGGTCTGTGTTATCCAACTAACACGATCAAGTTTTTTGAATGTGACTCTTGCGTGACTTCTCAGTAAATATGTTTAAACCAAATTATTCTTGCTCCAGGTCAGTCTTTGCACACCTCATCCAATGGCATCCCCCACCTGGTGAAAAAGATCCAGAAGAACTTTAAGAATAATTACGCCTCTGTGGAGTGTGGGGCCAAAATCCTCGCAGTCAACAATGAGGCCAAGGTAACGGTCGCCTAGAGCAAATGTGCAGTTTTAATGTGAATCTAGCTCTTGCTGAAAAGGAGGTGAACTGTATAATGACAATCATGTTAGTAAAGGAGTTTTCTAAATGTAATAATGTGCCTGTATAGATACGGATAATATGCAGCGGTCTGGTATGAGTGTGTTCTTTCTTTTTCTCCAGAGCACTTCTGCCATTCTAATGGAGAATATGGATCTTTACATGCTCAACCCCTGCAGTAATAAGATTTGGTGAGTCACTCTGGTCAGTCAGAGCATTGTGAGAGGAAGGTGGTGTGGTTACAGAGAGGAGGAATGAGAAGTTGTATTTCTCTGTGATGACATAAAGGGGTTTTGGGGTCTGAGTTTCCCTACCGCTCCTGCCCTGTTCAGATCAGTGCAGCCGCTGTACACTCAAAGTCATAGAAATATTACATTAAGTGTATAAGATCCTTGTTCATCTTGGTTCCAGACAGGCTATTTTTGAGTATTTCATGCAGAACAGTCTGTAGAGTTTACACAGAATGATGTGGGGGGGTTCTCCTCAGAGTGCTCTCATGGCATTTCTGCCCTCAGTCATAGTCGTCGTGTTGGATATTTTTTGTTAGTTTTTTTTTTCCACACCATAACTCTAGAGACTTTCCAGTTTGGGGTTTGGGAGGGGATGTGTGAAAAAACATTAGACCTAGGAAAGTCTGTTATCTTCTCCCTTATTGTCTGATCTGTCCATGCTTTCAGGTTTGTTATTGAGCTCTGTGAGCCGATCCAGGTGAAGCAGCTGGACATTGCAAATTTTGAGCTCTTTTCCTCCACGCCAAAAGATTTCCTGGTGTCAATCAGTGACCGGTAAGCGGTCATTCTCTACTTGCGCTGCTTTTTGTCACCTCCACACACCCTGATTATCATTGTCTTGTCACTTTCCATGTCTTGTAGCTTTGCTCACCTATTTTTTTTTTCGTCTGGGTGGGTTTTACATGGCATAAATTTAAACAAACAGAAAAGCTTGTCTGTAAGGTGAGTGGCAAGGACAGGACTGAAAAACAAAAGCTTTTTTTCATTTGTACAGAAACAAACCTTTGTAAGTCCGAGGAGAAATCACAGAAATTAACTAAGGGTGGACAATATGAAACTAGCACTAGATAATAAATGGTAAATGATTAGCTTGCATGTATAAAATTGCCTGTCTGCATTCCATAATGGTTTGAGTTGTGTTCTCACTAAAATCAAACTGCACTATGGTTAGCGTAAAAGTGGTATAAGATCACTAATCAGATTTTCTCAGACTGATGGCTTTGCTCCAGACTGAAGTGTGATCATGTTCACTTCTCTAAGGGAGTAGACTCCAGGGTTTGATTCAGACTAAATACTGCTGCATAGCTCTTAAGCTTTTGATGAACTTCAACTGAAAAAGACATTTCGATGTGAAAAGAGGTAATGAGCCAGAATGTGGTGTTGCTTTAAGTTTGCACGCTGTGTTGTATGCCAGTTTCCAAACAGAAATCCTGAACACTGCATTGTTTGTTCCCGTCAGCAATTGGTCCAAATATCTACCGCCACTTCACGGGGCGACTATTTGACATTATCCGAATCGTATTTATTTATTGTTTTGCCAAATAATCCAGCATAATAACATAGTCTCTCCCTTTTCGCTGCCACTACTGCTGCTGTTTGTCCATTTCTTCTGTTTGACAGGGTTTGCTAGGTCTGATTTCTAAAATCCTCTCAAACGAACCCGGTACTCAAAGTATGCATTGTCCAAACGCTCTCCCCCTATCTCTGAACTCCTCTCACAGTACTCTCGAGCATCTATAATAAATAGGGCACAAATAAAGGTATAAACAAGACGCATTGTTTCTCCTAAAAGTTGAATAAGGGTTTTTTTTTTTTTTAAATGGCAGAGGACCTGATTGCAAGGCCAACACGTTAACTGTACTGTAAAGAGTTCTTTCACCTAAAATAGTCTTGTTTTATTACATATATTGTCATACATAAATGTATATGAGAAGGTGATATGTTGGGTAGCTTAGTAGCATACAGAGCGAATGATGAGAATGGAACAAGGACTGTGTACATCACATGACGTGTCTGTACCGAGATTTCAACACGATGTCATGACGTCAGCTCTGCACACCCCCATTCCAAGCCCTATTGGTGTGAAGGCTGTATATTGAGCTGTATGTTTTTAGATCTTATGAGCAGACTGTGTTTACATAACTCGCTCCTCATATTAAAAAAAAAAAAAAAACATCTCTCTATTCCCTAACAGATACCCGACCAATAAGTGGATCAAGCTTGGCACCTTTCATGCACGTGATGAGCGCACAGTGCAGAGCTTCCCCTTGGACGAACAGCTGTATGCCAAATATGTTAAGGTAAGAATGGTAGTTTTGCTCCAGGTCCTTCACTTTCACACGCCTCGCCATTTTCACACTCGCCCGCCCTACATATCTGTGGCTCAGTACCATTTTATTTATGGGATTTGATAACACAGCTTCTTCTGATACTCACTAGTTTCAATAATAGCGGGTAGAGCATATGGTGCTTCGTCATTTGGGACACGGCAGTGTCTTGCTGTTTACTGAGGACACTGTTGTGACTGCATGGTTTGTCCACAGTGTGCCGAAGAGGCCACAGGTCATCTTTTGTGCTCCTTTTGGTTGAAAAACTACAGTGAAACCATTCTTGTTGTGGGTTTGTGTGGGGTTTTGTTTGTTTGTTTATTTTTTCTTCTTTTTCCTGTAAGGCGCTGAGACGACAAAAAAATCATTTAAAGAGCTTTGTATCATTAAATACTGCAGATTGGCATGCATAGTGTTTCATTCCCTCTTCCCTGGTGCATTTCCTTCCGTTTTTCTCCAAATGCACCTGGCTTAGCTCTTTGCCATTTATCTGGATTTTCTCATCTTACAATGTGATTGGTAGATCTTCTGTGGGGTCCCCCCCCCTCACTTGAGAACTTCAGTTAGCCCTTTACTGCATGCTGTTGCCATATGGCAACAATTAATTTCTCCATTTTTTTGATAGGCAATTATACAAAATGACCATCTTTCTATGGAATTGGAAGAAGGGGGCTTTAACTTGGACATAACAAAAGCATGCCATGTCACATGACCAGGAAGTGTTCTTCCTTTTCTGCAATCACATGGAATGTTGAAAGTGATCATTTGAGGGCTCTCAAAATTAAATAAAATGTTTTCCTTTAAGTATTTTCGCCTCAATATTGAAAAAGTTGTCAAATTATTAAACACTTTTATATGTGTATTATGTGGCAAAAAACACGTATGCTCTGGCAAATGCAATAATTTGAATTGTACAACTTAAACTAATTCAAGTAATAAAAATCCTTGAACGTTTTAAAAAATTTTTTTATTTTTTATTATTTATGTAATAGTTCATGCAGTAGAGGGTTATGTAAAGGTAGATCACATTTTATTCTCCAGACATTACTTTTTAGGCTTGTACCATCATGTTCTGATTTGCTCTCTAAACCAATGTATATCGGTTTCCGTGTGAATTTCTCATTGCTACCGATGTTGCTCTTTCTCTCTGCATTTTCATTTTTCATACAGACATATTGCTCTGGTCTGAGAGGAGCTCATATTCTTGTATGAAACCTCTCCTCCTCAAATGAATACAAGAGAACTTGCTTGTGGCATGAATCCAGTCTTTTACTGACTCTTTTCTTGTTTCTCTCTGTCTCTCTCCCCCACCTCCTCCCTGCCTTGCATCAGATGTTCATCAAGTACATAAAGGTTAGCATCCTCCTGTCTTAGATGTTTTGAATGCACAGTAATGGGAGCTTTGGTGGCAGGGCCTGAGTAGAGTAAAGCATGGCAGTGGTACACTTTGCCCACCCGCAAACGTATTTATTTTTGATTTTCATAAACCCCACTTTGCACATACTCGGGCTGGTTTTGTTGATGGGGAAGTGAAAGTGTACATGTTGTATGGATTCTTGCTTTCTAACAGTTTTGTTTACTTTGTCTTTGTGTAGGTCGAGCTACTCTCTCATTTCGGTTCGGAACATTTTTGCCCCCTTAGTCTAATCAGGTAAGATCGATCGAACTATCTGTCTGTCTAATCTCTCTCTATCAATCACAGTTGTAGTCATTATGTTGTCACTGACTGTTTTGTGTGAGGTACACATTTAATATAGGCAGACTTTGTTTTCCAGGTTCAGGGATTTCTTTTAGTACTAGTATAGAAAGTCTGTGCTGTTTGCCTTTGGCAAAGTAATGCGTGTTGGAGGCCTGTAAAGGGGCTCAGCATGTGGCAGAGCAAGTGAAACACGTGCCCCTTTCCATAATGCAATTTCTTTGCATGCTGTTGGAGGGCTGCTTTTTAAAATAATCCTGAAAGAGAAGTAAGACTGCAAGACATGATTTTACATAAGGGTATCTTTTAAGATAAGAGACATGTATGGAATTTGCCCTAATTTTTGAGGTCTGAGCCCTTCCTGGTGGTGCCATGAACAGTTGATCAGTCTAGCTTTGTCGTGACTGCTTTCCTGATTGTTTAAGATAATGTATGGAACATTGTATAATTTCCACTTGCTTTCATCGTTTGAAAAAAATAATTCACTTCATCCTTCTGGTCAATTCTGGACTTTACTCTTTACATGCGTGTACTCTTTCTGCATTATTCCCTAAAATATACCACATGCACGATCTTTTTCTTGTTGTTAGGGTGTTTGGTACCAGTATGGTGGAGGAGTATGATGAGATTGCTGACTCACAGTATCCCTCAGAGAGGGTTGAGTACTTGGATGAGGATTATGGTATGAAGTGTTTTATACGTTTTGTATTTAATAATGAGAATGCAGTGCTTGTTTGTGTTCTGAGATTAGATGGTGTGTGGTTATATAGCTAATGTACTGAAGGTGTTCTCTTAACTCCAGACTTCCTTTTCATAGATTACCCCCCAGGATACCATCCTTCTGAAGATAAGGCATCAAAGAACCTCCTGGGTTCTGCTACAAGTATGTACACAAGCACTTCCCGTCAATACCGAGTACCTCAGGGCCTCTGTGGTGCTCAGTAACCAATCATTTACTCACATGATGATCGACATTTTTTCAGATCTATTAGGTTTTTGTTTCCGAACAGTGTTATACAACTGTACAACTAGATACGCAAGGCCAGGAACACTACTCAAGGTCAAGTGGAATTAGCTGCTTAAATAATATTAATCTCTGTTAAGTAATGATTAGGATTGATTTGCATGAGATAAGCAGATGGATAGGAGTGTGTTCATGATGGTTGTAACACTACAAATTCCATATGTAATACATGCACTACGTTTTAATACAAACTGATTATGACCTTTATTGTAAATGTTTGTAATATGGTTGCACTTGATCATTAAGAAATCATTAATAGACAATCAGTGTTCACGCTCTGGATAAGGGTGTCTACCAAATGCGTCACATGATTAGGAACTATGTATTAGGAATTCACAAACTTGAATAAAACCCCTTCAGGTGTGTTCACGATATTTTGATGTGTCCAGACAGGGCTAAAATCCCATAATTCTGCATGTAAAACTAGTCAGTCCAAATTAGGCTTTAGCTGCTGCAATGCTAGGAATATTTTACACACACGCGCATATGCATGGCTTCATAGTTAACTGGGTATATTTTCTGAACCTTGCTGCCAGTTTAGCTTGAATACTTTGGTGGTTCTGTATTCCCTCCTCACAGCACACACACAGTGTCTGTTCCGTAATGACGCACAAAAAAAAAAATGCTCTCACCAGTGAGCATGCATACATTTCTACTTTCCCCCATGTGTTGATTTGGGACCCTCTGTGTTAGGGGAGGCTCTGTGTCAGAAATAGTGCTCTAATCTCATTGGTTAAGAGGTTCTATATTAGAAACATAGGAGAGGTATTATATTAGAAAAAGTGCTGCAGTCCTATGGCAAAGACTGATGAACCCTGGTCTTTAACGCTCAACATGTCACTTTAGATAATAATAAATAAAATAGTCCCAGGCTGATTGGCATGTCCAAAGCGTCTGTAGTATATGAATGGATGTGTGAATGTGTATGTGATTGTGCCGTGCAATGGATTGGCACTCTGTCCATGTACCCTGCCTTGTGCCCAATGCTCCCTGGGATAGGCTTTAGGTTTCCCCGTGACCCTGAAAAGGATAGTGGTATAGAAGATGGATAGATCGTCCCATAACCTCTACACCTTTTTCTTTTTTCTTTATTTAAGATGGCAAATATTTAGAATAATGGACAGGAACACAATCTGAAAACACATTTCCTAAACTAGCTACGTGCTGGAAGTTGACAGAGTAAATTTCCACACATCTGTATCAGAGTATTTTACATCGTTGATCAGACCGCGATTCCTATAGTGACTCCTAGCTTCATGCTACTATTTCCTCTACGTTGCTGTAATTTTATTTTCTGTTTTTCTTTTCAGATGCAATCATAACGATGGTTAACAACATTGCTGCAAATGTTCTTGGGGGCAAGCCAGAGCTTGAAGATGGAGCCGAGATGGAAGGTGTATATGCTAAATTTTTTTTGTTGTTGTTTTTGTTTTTCTCTTGACATACAGTCTGGAACCTGCAAATGAGAAGTTCTGTAGTTGAAACGGCTGCAGTGCCCTGATCACGGTCTTCAAATAAACCAGAAGAGTGTACTATAGCGCAGTGCATTTAAAGAGCTACACTTCTAATATCACCGTACACTTATCTGCAGTTGAGACTATGGCTTGTGTTAAATACGTGTGTAATGATTAGCAGTCGGTTTGAGTCCATGCTGCATGCGTCAACATTTCCAGAGCTAGGCACAGTATTTGCTTTTGAGTTGAGGGAATTTTTAAAATGCAGAGCACCCTTCTCTTTTACTGAGCAAGTGAGCTTTATGCCAAGGGAATCCAGGATAAGTGACTACTTTGGGGTAATTTGTAGGTATTTCTCCTGCTGCTTCCTGTTAAAGGTAAATTCTGTATGTTCATGGGTTTTGGTAAGAGGAGGCTTCATTTCTTGCTGAACAATGAGTTCCTTTGTGTATGAGGCAGAGTCATGGGAGGATGGGGGGGTCTATACTCAGCTGGGGGAAGAGGTCTCTGACACACTCACAAACTCTCCTCTCTCTGGTCTTTATCTTGACTTGCCGCCTCAGGCAGCAACTTTTTGCTTTCCCCATCTTCATAACTCCATTCTTGATTTTCTGTGCCCCCTATTTTTATTCCTGTGTTTCATGGTCATTGTCTTTCTGTAGGTAATATATCGTCAGGGACCGAGAACATCACGGAAGTCACCGAGACTACGCTCACACCAACCTCGATGCTCGCACAGCAACAAGAAATGTATGTTTAACATTTACATACACGCGTCTCACATGCGTTACATTTATCAAGCAGTGTATGGTTGATCAATTTGATCGTGCTTGTGTGCAGATGAGAAATTTTAGAGTAAATCAACACATGCACTGAATAACCTGTTATTAGCCAAAAGTCCAGGGTTTTTTTTCCTTTTCTTTTTTTCTTTCCCCCCAATGATTTGCAAATCTCATAAACCCATATGTTCTTCACAATAGAACATAGAAAACATATCAAACGTTTAAACTAAGAATGTACTGCAGCACGTCTTAAAAAAAGTTGGGACGGGGCAGCAAAAGGCTGGAAAGTAAGTGTTACTAAAAAGAAACATCTGGAGGAACATTTTGCAACTGATTGGTTAACTGGCAACAGGTCAGTAACATGATTGGGTATAAAAAGAGTATCTTCGAGAGGCAGCGTCTCTTCGAAAGAAAGATGGGATTCAGTCTGGATGGAAGCATATGTTGCTCTAAAACCTGTATATAACTTTCAGCATTGTTGGTGCCTTTCCATGTGCAAGCTGCCCATTCCATAGGCACTAATTCACCCCATACCATCAGAAATGCAGTCTTTTGAACTGAGCGCTGATAAAAAGCCGGACAGCCCCTCTCCTCTTTAGTCCTCTTTTTAGTTTCCAAAAAGAATTTAAAATTTCCATTCATCTGACCACAGAACAGTTTTCCACTTTGCCTCAGTCCCTTTTAAATGAGCTTTGGCCAAGAGAAGACGATGGCGTTTCTGGTTCATGTTCACATATGTCTGCTTCTTTGTATGATTGAGCTTTAACCAGCATTAGTATATAGAGGTGATGGAGTTCTGGAGGTGTTTCTGAGCCCATGTAGTACAGAATCATGCCTAATTTTAATGCAGTACCATCTGAGGGCCCGAAGATCACGGTTCATGCAATACTGATTTTCACCCTTGTCCCCTGCGCACAGAGATTTGGCCAGATTCTCTGACTCTTTTGATATGTATGATGAGAGATTCAGTCTTCTCAATTTTACATTGAACATTATTCAGAAATTGTTCCACAAATTGTTGATGCAGTTTTTCACAGATTTGGTGATTTTATTTCTGAAAAACTCTGGGTATAAAAAGAGCATCTTTCAGAGGCAATCATGTTACTGACCTGTTGCCAATTAACATCCAGCTGTTAATTTCAGCTGTTCATTTGTAAGAACGCAAGATTGATTTTTTTTGTTTTCTCTGTGTTCCCAGGCAGCAAACTCCAGAGCTTGATTCCACTCTGGTGAAGCCAGATCCAGAAGTACCCATTCCCAAGTCTCCCTCTACTCCTTCGCCTGAGGAAAGTCGCATAGTCATCCTCATTGAAGATGAAGAGGAAGAGCCGACTCCACCCACGGTGACCCTGCTGGAGGAGGAACGTGAAGAGGAGAGGCGGCGCGAGGAGGCACGCCTCAGGGAGAGCACCTTTTACTGCTCCCAACTTTCCACTTTGTCCTGCTTAGCCAGTCTCCATGAGCACCTCCACCTCTACTGTTCTGCAGTGCTGGCTCTGCAGCGACTACGTCAAGAGCACCACACACATTCCAAATCACATACACGATCAACACAACTCCTAGACCCCAATCCAATCCAAACCCCCTTGTCGCCCTCCGAGAAGTCTTCGGAAGTAGAGCTGACACAAAGTGAAGAGATTGCGCCTACCGACATGTCCCTTGTTACTCTGGATCCAATCGTTGATCACCAGATTTTATTAGAGCCAAGCCACACCTTCTCCCTTCATCACAGCTATCCTGAGACGTCGGTCTCCAAAGCCACGCCCACTGAGGGCATTCCTGACTCGCTGCCCACAGATGAGCCCCAGGATCAGATGCCACGGTACATGGAGCACATACCCGAAACGCAGACTCACACTTTTACCAGTACCTCTCTCGGTTCAACCTTCACCTCTACCACCTCCTTCAGCCTCACTCCCACCACTTCACTTCTCATTCCTGAGACCACAGATCCCCCCCCCACACTCACCAAAGAGCAGCTTGTCCAATCTGTTCCCACACCTATCCGGCCTACTGAAATCCCACCTCCCACAGAACTGCCTGTGTCAGGCCCAGAGCTTTCCATAGGCGTTGAGGATGTCCAGCAAGATGCTGCTCAACTCGCATCTCAGGAAGAGCCTACGGAGGAGGTGCAGAGCACCCTGCAGCGCACCGCCACAGACTTCTACGCCGAGCTGCAGAACTCGAGCGAGCCAAGTTATGGCAACGGCAACCACGTGCACGGCTCCAATCAGAAGGAATCGGTGTTCATGAGGCTTAACAATAGGATCAAAGCCCTGGAGATGAACATGTCGCTCAGCAGCAGATACTTGGAGGAGCTCAGCCAGAGGTAACGCACACACAAAGTGGCTGCTGCCTTATACTTGCTGATGCATTTTTAGTACACAATGCATGACAGTTTATACATTGCTGTTCTATTATTTTAATAATTGTACTAGTTGTATACCCTCACTGCACACTTATTATTATTATTATTATTATTATTATTATTATTATTATTATTATTAGGAAGGCCTGTACACCTACTCATTCATAGTTATCTAATCAGCCAATTGTGTGGCAGCAGTGCAATTCATAAATGCATACCAACAGCTTCAGGTAGCGTTTACATCAACCATCAGAATGGGGAAAAATGTGATCTTGGTGATTTTGATTGTTGGTGCCAGACAAGGCTGGCTTGATTGTTTCTATAACTGCTGATCTCTAGGGATGATTTTCACACACACAACAGGTCTCTAGAGTTTACTCAATGGTACAATGTAGAAAAAAAATCCCATAACGCAGACAACCCTCCTGTACAATTGTGGTAAGCAGAAAAGCATCTTAGAATGCATGACATGTCAAACTTTGAGGCTGATGGGCTACAACAGCAGAACAACACATCAGGTTCCACTCCTGTCAGCCAAGCACAGAAAGCTAAGGCTGCAGTGGGCACAGACTCCCCAAATCTGGACAGTTATGGGCTGGAGAAATGTAGCCTGGTCTGATTTTATGCTGAGGCACACAGATGGTAGGGTCAGAATTTGGTGTCAACAGCATGAATCCATGAACTCAACCTGCCTTCTGTCAACAGTCCAGGCTGGTGGAGGTGGTGTGATGGTGTGGGGAATGTTTTCTTGGCACACTGTGAGCCTGTTAATACCAATCAGCCCTTGAATTCCACTGTATATATTATTGTTCCTGACCATGTGCATCCTTTCATGGCCACAAGTTACCATCTTCTAACGGCTACTTCCAGTATGATAATGCACCATATTGCAAAGCAAAACTAGTCTCAAACTGGTTTCATGAACATAATGAGTGCAGTGTTCTTCAGTAGCCTTCCCATTCACCAGATCTGAATCCAGTAGAACAGATTTGAGATGTGGTAGAACGCGAGATTCACAGCATGAAAGTGCAGCTGAAAAATCTGCAGGAACTGTGTGGTTCAATCATGTCAACATGGACCACAATCTCAAAGTAATGTTTCCAACATCTTCTGGAATCCACAACATGAAGAATTGAGGCTGTTTTGAGAGCAAAGGGAGGCCTACTTAATTTTGACAAATTGAGACATCTAACCAAATGCACCTTTTTAAGTGCTTGTTATTTAATATCCAAATCAGTATTTTGGAAGCGGTACCAAGAGTATATATGTCTTGCTGTCACTCAGGTATCGTAAACAAATGGAGGAGATGCAGCGGGCGTTCAACATGACCATCATTAAACTGCAGAACACGTCCAGAATCGCAGAGGAGCAGGTCAGTGGCATTTGATATCGAAATTTTAATCTCAAAACGGCACGTGGGATGTTGCCAGAGCAGTGCAGATGTAGGCAGGTAAGCCACATCCGATTTGTTTTCAAGGCGATAAAGTTGTGTTCTCATGCAGGATCAGAAACAGACAGAGGCCATCCAGATGTTGCAGAGCCAGCTGGAGAATGTCACCAAACTCATGCTTAACCTTTCTGTCACTGTGGGCCAGTTACAGAGAGAGGTGCGCACGCGCACATCTATACCTTTTTAAAAAAAAATTTTTTATTATTATTTTTAAATTATAATATATAAATGTATTTATACCTTTCACCATTCATGCCTTCTCTGTCAGGATCTAATTGTTTAGACCTTACAACTTGTGTTGCAGGTGTCAGACAGGCAGAGTTACTTGGTGGTGTCTCTGGTGTTGTGTCTGGCTCTGGGCTTGCTGTTGTGTGGGCAGTGCTGCTGCAGCTCCTCCAATAACAGAAGCGCTGTGATCCCTGTGAGCAACCACTACCCCAGTCCCAAGAGGTACACGCATGCACACACGCGCAATCCTGATGCAAGGTTACACCCACACTCTTACCCTGGTGGGATATTTCAATACACCTCAGCGTCTCTTAATTTTTTTTTTGTAGTGTATTTTATTATTATTAATAATTATAATATAAATAAAAACTCTACTTTGTGTAGTAGCTCTGCTTATAGGTTGCCAGATCTGCAGCTGTTATAACAATCTTCCTCTTCCTGACCCTATACACTGATTTTAAATTCTAGCAGCATGACCACTATTGAGACGTGTTAGTACAGTGTAAATGTTGGGAATGGGACCAGAGTGCTCCCAACCTGCAGACCGAGTCCAGGAAAAAAGTATTCCTTGGCAAAACCTTGAAACTGGAAACAGTGTTAAGAAGTTGACTTTGAGCTGCTTGTCCTTTTTAAAACCGTTCTGCAGCCCTTGAGGTACAAAGTGTCCTAGAAAGGACACAATGTTTTGAAAGTATCTTGGCGAATGCCGGTTTGATGGTTACTTGCGCTTGCTATTCTTTAATTGTCTATCAACAACTTTATGCATCGACGAATCTAATCGAAACACACGTTCTAACCAACAATGACCTCTTTCTTTGTTCTCTCGCTCTCATTCCCAGGTGTTTCTCCTCTTACGATGACATGAGTTTGAAGCGGAAAGTTTCATGCCCCCTCATACGGTCCAAGTCACTTCAGCTTCCCCCTTCAGATGGTAAGAGTTTTCTACTTAAACCCAAACACAATGATGTTTCTTTCTCCTGGTTATGTGAAGGTTGTTTCTGTCCCTCTTCTGCTCTGTCTTGCGTGCTTCCTTACACTCTTCCTTTTGCTTCTTTCTTACTCTCCATCTTGCTTTCTCAAAACACATCCAGCCATGTATGTCATGTACGCCTAGCCTTTCCTGTTGCACCGCATTCATCTCTCAATACAGTATAAAGGCTTAACTGTATGTCTTCTCGCAAAATACAAGATGTCTGCCCTGAAGAAAAATGTCTTAGTCCTCTAATATTGGCGCCCTTGGTAAATATGGGCAAAGAAGGCTGTAAATTTGAGCAAATAAGTTTCCTATAATGCCTGATGTGGCTAGAGAATACACGGCAAGGGATCTGAGAATTCTTCCATACAGAATCTCTCCAGATCCATCAAATTTTCAGGTCCATGCTGGTGGACTCTCCTCTTCAGTTCACCCCACTGGTTTTCTATGGGTTTGAAGTCAGGGGACTGGGATGGTCATGGCAGGACCTTGATTTTGTGGTCAGTAAACCATTTTGATTGTTTTTGATCATTGTCCTTCTGGAAGATCCAACCATGGCCCATTTTAAGCTTTCTGGCAGAGGCAGTCAGGTTTTCATTTAATAGTTTGATAGTTGATAGTCCATGATGCCATGTATCCTAACAAAATGTCCAGGTCTTCTGGGAGAAAAACAGTCCCGAAACATTAAAGAGCCACCACCATATTTACTGTGGCCATGAGGTACTTTTTTCCTTATGGCTACCTCTGTATGTGCCAAAACCACCTCTGGGGTTTATTGCCAAAAAGCTCCATTTTGGTATTATCTGACCATAGAACCCGATCCCATTTGAAGTTCCATTAGGGTCTTGAAAACTGAACACGCTTCTTTCTTGAAACCCTTCTAAACAACTTGTGATGTAGGTGACTTCAAATTGTAGTTTTGGAGAATTTCTGACCTGAAGACGCAACTAACTTGTGCAATTCTCCAGCTGTGATCCTTGGAGATTTTTTGGCCACTCAAACCATTCTCTTGACCATGCATTGAGGACAATATAGACATGTGTCCAATTCCAGGGTGATTCATAACATTTGCAATTGACTGGAACTTCTTAATAATTGACCTGATGGTGGAAATGGGCATTTTTCAATGCTTGTGCTATTTCCTTATAGCCACTTCCCATTTTGTGAAGCTGAACAACCTTTTGCAGCACATCACAGCTATATTCCTTGGTCTTACCCATTGTTATGAATGACTAAGGCAATTTGGCCTGTGTGCTAACTCATATTTTTCACAGGGGTATAAATATCAATGGGAATATTTGTCATTTGAATTCATAGCGCTGCCAATAACTGTTACACACCTATATTTAACAAAGAGCAATTTTATTGAACAAAAGATCAAAAGCTTAAACAATAGATTAATTTTAATAGCCTACTTTGCTCATATTTACCAAGGGTGCAAATATTAGTGGAGGTCACTGCATGTGCTGTTCTGTTATTTTAGTGTGACCATGGCTTTGCACTGTTCTGTTCCATAAAAGCTTAATGTGTTGCATAATTAGCGATTTGCTGCGCATGGCTTCTTCCCTCTTACTGCTTGCAACATAGAGCTGCAGAAAAAAAATAGCCATGTAAAGGTCTAAAAATCACTTATGCTCACATGTTTAACTGTCTGTAGTGAGTGTGTTGTGGGGTGTGTGTGTCTGTGTACACACCTTTTTGGGGTTTTTCCTCTCCAAAGTTGCAAAGGGTCTTATTTTTTTGTTTTTAAAGCTTGGGCCTGCCTCACATTTAACATTTGCAAGTAGTAAAAACGAACACTCATTCAATTCAGATATGATCGAAGTCTTCGAGTAATTCAAGAAATGTTTTGTTTATTTGTTTGTTTATTTATTTATTTTTTCATACCAAATGCAAGCACATTTTGATTTGTGCATTTTCATCAGTTGTTATGCAGTAAGTCCTACTACTTGCAAGTCAAGTCATGCTTGTACATGTTCATAGTTGCCATATCATTCCTTTAACCTGGCCCCCTCTCTCCCCTCTTTAGTAGGTCCTGATGACTTGTACATTGTAGAACCTCTAAGGTTTTCTCCAGAGAAAAAGGTACAGTGTCCATTTTGCCTGCGGTGGTAGGCTGCTGTGCACTTGAACGCGGCTGAGTTTTGAAATCACTCACTTGCTCGGTTCAGGAAAACATACCAAACAAAAGACTCTTAAAACATAGATATGACAAAGTAACTAAGTGGTGAATATTTCTGTATAATATAGAACGTGTTTTTTATTTGGTGCACACATCTGTATAAGAACAAGTGGGTATTTTGGAATGCAGCCCCAGCAGTTTTTCATTCTGGTCCTTCTCTCCTGACTGAAATGTATTTGACTGTGCTCTCAAGACTCACCCGATCTTCTTATTAGTACTTTTTCCTCTTCTACTTTTCCTCTTCGTCCTTACCTTGGTTTGTGTCGTTCATTTCAGGAGATGTACCTGTTTTTAATATAACGTCAACTCCTGAATTACTGGAACCCT